>VDFB02265584.1:0-156473 GCA_007258455.2 Sequoia sempervirens
TCCCTCTTCTTCTCATTCTATCTCATTCTTGCAAATTCACTCTATCACTCTTTGATTCTAACTTCACTCTCACATTCTCTTTGATCTAGCTCTCTTCTTGCAACTTTGTACCATTTTTCTTGCAAATTCAAGCTCTCTACACCATATTCTTGCATGATCATCTCATGTCTTTGAAGTACTACTCTTTCTCTTAGCTTCACCAAGCTCATTGGAGGAAGGATAACCTTTATTTTCTTAGCATTATCATTCTTATTGCTTAGCATACTTGTTATTTACATGTTTTGTGTCTTGTCTTGTCACTTTTTTATCAATATTTTTATATCATTGTCTATTTGGTTGTCCATGGAGGTGGAAACACCAAAGTGAGGGTTTTGACTAAGGTAAGCCCCAAAATGTAGCCCAACACTTTTCTCATTTCTACGTGTATAGGTTTTTTCCATGAGGAGCTTGAGAGAGGCTAGACCTATCATATGTTAATCCCTTTTATTCCACTAATGGTCATTTGGTTTAGTGGTTAGTTTACTTTTCATTTAAGTATTCTTCTTGGTGTACTTTGCATTTTACATATTTCCAACATTCTTTTCAAATTAGAAAAACCATGTAGGTCATAAGCGTCTCTGGTAGTAGACTCTTCTTCTGGTTCATACGAGATTCCAACACACCATGGAGATGCAACCATGTCATGTTGTTATCCTTGGTTTGCACTCTCATCCTCTGGTTGAGATCCTGTCAGTCTGTCTCTTGAGTGTAAGGAAACTTGGAGCCATTGTATGACAATTTCCACACAATCCAAAGAGATAAAAATGCAAATAAGTGATCAAAATCCACATGCAAGAGAATAGAAAACATACCATCAAAGATAACACAAGATATACCTTGGGAAAACCCTCAAGAGGGAAAAAATCAACCTCCAAAAGCATCCATACTCCATCATATTAATTAGCCATGAAGAAAATACAAGAGCTACAATGAACACCTTTAAAGCATCAAGCCCTCCAATGCATTCCCATGTGTCCAAGCATGAATCTATACATCTTATACCATGCTTCACAATGAACCCTCAAGAAGACTTAATAATGATAGCAAAACCACTTAGCCAACCTAAACCACTACACATGTGTGTGTTTTTATAGACACAAGCTCACACATAATTCAACTAGTGGTTTAGGTTAAACCATGTACCACAAAACTAGGTGAATACAAAACCACTAACCCCTTATTTAATATTGGGTACTAAGACATCACACTATTTAATATTTCCCTAATAAATTAAATTATTATCACATCTCTCCCACACAAATAATAATAGTAAAATGTTACAATACAACATTAAGTGGACCCCAAATAATTACCTAGTGTGATTAACACCACCACCAAGGTGTATCATAACTAAATAATTATTTAATTACAAAATTATAATAAATTAATTTATGCAATGGTGTACAACACCATATCCCAACATTCTCCTACTTGTATACATTGTATAAGGGGTCAATGAATGAAATACATCATCATAGCCATACATGAAATCACATGAATCTATAGCATGCTCTCATGCTCCATCAAGATACCTACAACAAGAACAAATTGACCACCATCTCAAGCAAGAACTCCTCTCATCCTCCAACATGCCACCTATGGAAAAAAAAGGAACATGCCAAGGTGAAGATGCACCAAATCCATGAGCACAAGCATCAAATCCAAGTGATAACAAAGGCTCTAACCAAGCTATTGTCAATTGAAAAACCCACATGATCAGAAATAACATCCACAACACATGCTAATACATCCAACCATCCATACCTCCAAGGTATCAATACATCAATAAACTCATGCCAAGAACATATGCAACCTGTAAATTAGCTCCCTTTATCAAAACTGTCGATGAAGAAATACATATCTAAGAACTCCCACTGCATAGGTAATGTCAAAGCATATCAAGTCTACCAATCAACACTATACATCAAGCTGTGATAATTAAATGAAAGCACGAGGTACCAAGAACAATAAAAATGATCCACAAATGCAAACCAAGAAGTTGTATAATCTCTCACAACATGTTGCCACCATCCTCCCCAAAACATGAACATCTAGGAACGAACCATGAAGAGAGAAACCTGTAAACCATAATTTCTTCCTACCAACACCTCAAAAGTGTATTGTTGTGTCAAGTATGATCTCTTAAACAACCCCAAATGAAAATCCTCAACAATATCCATAACACCCAATCTCATAGATCAAGTACAACACATAAACCAATGTAACAATTTGAACATGGATGTAAGCCTCTCTAATCAAGAGGATCAAACTCAAAGTAACCATCCCCAATACTAGAAATCAGCCCATAAACCATCTTCTAACAGTCCTCATCAAAGAATGATATCATAAACTCAAATGCACAAGGAGATAACCATGCCATAACATCCCTCAAAGTGAATCCTCCAAAACTAAATAACCATAGCTCAAGATCCATATCTATGAAAGATAAAGCATCATAAACTCATGCTAAACCAATCCTCAAATGAGGATCCATAATCAATTTCCATGAATCAACTCAATCCCATGAGAAATCAAAGAATGAAACATAGCACATCTGAAAGATATAATGGGAAAATACCTCTCAAATCATAAGCTTCTAAGTAGACCAAGCATGGGGAATGAGAATGCTCCTTCAAGATAACCAAGCCATCACGACTCACTCCAAGAATAATCTCCTCTATCAGTATATAATGAACTCACATCCATAATGAGGTGAAAGTTCCTCGGTCTTCCTGCTAAAACATCCAAAGAGTAACCATCTCAAGCAAATGTATCTAATCACAAGAGAACTCCAACCATCACCTACATCTCCAAGCATCCATGAGTATGTGTAACCAATCAATACATGCCAAACTCCAAATGCCACATAGCACCATCATGAAGTGATCAAGCAAATGATCAATGTACCCAATACAAAGAGAACTACCATGATCAATGTCAAAGTTCCAATCATAAATCAGGAACATAAACATGACATCCATGATCTAACCATCTCCTCCTAGGAGATCACATGCCTTATAACATATATATACATCCTGGTCTCAAGAGAACAAGTACCATGCCAAATGTTAAGCTAGCATCAAGAGTAAACCATGATATAGTAGCAAACACTCTAAACCAAGAAAACATATCCCCAATCACATCAAGATAACCATACCTAATGATGCATCCACATCATTTCCAACAACTTCCACCGAACCATGGTACGAGCTACACAAGGCATCATGACAACCATCCTCTCCATGAAGATCATCTATGTTTGCACACACTCAACTGCAATATCAGTAACATACAAGTGAAACCAAGATCTCCAAGCCAAGAAGAAACATACAACCACCAACAAACCATCATAAGCATATCCATCACTTCCAATCCATCATTGTCAAAAGCTCCCACTAAAAGTGTATAGCCAATGAATGTAACAAGATATCATGACATTGTGATAACAATCACCTAATGAATATCAACCAATAGTTCCTTCACACAATCAAATAACTCCAATGGAACATGAGCTCCTTAATAAGAAATCAAAGTAAACCATGATCCTCATACCAAGAAGATACACCGCCACAACCTAAATTAGAATCCAATCCAACACCACCAACAGTACATCTACATTAACCATCATGATATACCAAAGTCTCTAAAGCACAATAAACATCCATGACATCATTATCACCACCAAAATAACTAACATCACCCAATTGTGTCCACATATCTGCATATCATAGTCAACTACATAGGTCTCACATCATGACTGTACCTGGTAATACCATCTCACCTCCTCAATATGACATCAAAGCTAGCAAACCAAGTGACTAAACCAAGCCACCAAAACTGAAAATTCATCAACATTGAAATGTCTATGGGCATAGACAACCCATGTCCAAGTCATAGGTGCAACAAGTAAGTATAGACCTCTTACAATGCTACACAACTTGTAGATACAATAATTAAGCATACAAACCCAACCAAACTAATAACCATGTCAAAAAGAGAATAATCTAAGATGTGCAACTAAGCATACAATGAATCCAACATCATATCTCCTAGATCCAATAATCCATAAGCTCATAGTATCGCCATAGTCAAAGAAACCCATAAACAACTTAGGATAGAATATTAGAAAATAAATTATGTCAAAACAACTCCAAATCTGATCCACTGTGTAGTGCTTTGAACAAGCTTTCTTTCGACTATTCGAAGTCCAAAATCCAACTCTATATGCACCCGATATCACCTCTCGAAGCTCAAATAGAACACCTTACTTCCACCAAGAAAAACATAATCAAAATTACAAAATATGGGAAAATATCTAGCACCATAGTGTAGAGCTCTGAGTCACCTTTCCAACGAGTCCAAGAAGTTTAAAAACTAAGCAATTGGGCAAAATTTATGCCCTTCAGAAGAAATTTTCTAGTTAGCACCTAAGGCAAAAAAATATAACACTTGGTGGTGGGATGGTGGCCCGTCGGTGGTGGCGAAGCCACCCGATTTCTTCACCAAACCCAAATTTTTTATAAATTTCCATGTACTTCAATTTTCATTGGGCTCCAAAATATAAATCACAAGAGGATTAAATAATAAAGATTTTATTATAAAAAATTAAAATCATTTTAAAATGTTAAAGGCAGTTGAAAAGGGGTTAAACCCCGTGATGGGATCCAACATACTTGCCAGCCAGGGGCCGCCACTTGCAGCTAAGCCTGTCAGCAGCATATCCTACCGAGAGAGCCGACAAGCCCCTATGTACTTTCTGGGGAATATTACATATAGATATATATATTTTTTAAAATCAATAAATTTTTTCCTCCCACTCTCGAATTTTATTAAAAGAATTATTTTTAATATTTTGCGAGGATTTTTTTTAAAATAATGATGGGATTTTTAAATTTAATTTTTTATTTTCTAAATAAACTTGACAATTATGCGACTGCAAAATAGGGCATTTTACAAAAATTGTAGTTTTTGTTAACCAAAATAGAACCCAAATTTACATATCAAAATTTGTCTCTCGGCTAACTTGAATCAACCATGAGGTCCATTTTGTCCCAAAGAGATCATTTTGTGAAATTTCCCCACAAAACCCCCATTTGAATGCACAACCAAGAAACCCTAATTTTTTTTCACACCCCAAATCTACAAACAACCCATCATAACAACAAACCCAAAACCCTTAGATATGCAATGAACAACTTGCAAAACCCTCATATTTTTCCATGTCTTTCATTCTCTCATTCATTGCATAGATTCAAACTTAACCAACATTTTCTCAACCTAGGGTTATAATAAAAAATCTCCAACCATGAAAGATATGATACCACTTGTAAGGAAACTTGCATCCATCTAATGACAATTTCCACATGACCCAAAAGAGATAACAATGCAAATAAGTGATTAGAATCCACATGCAAGAGAATAGACAACATACCCATCAAATATGATACAAGATATACCCTAGAAAAACCCTCAAGAGAGAAAAACCCAGCCTCCAAAAGCATCCATACTCCATCATATTAATCAGCCATGAAGCAAATACAAGAGTTACAATGAACACCCACCTTGAAGCATCAAGCCCTCTGATGCATTCCCATGTGTCAGCATGAATCCACACATCCCATGCCATGCTTTACAAATGCACCCTCAAGAAGACTCAATAATGACAACAAACCACTCATCAACCTAAACACTGCACATGTGTTTGCTTTTATGAACACAAGAAACTCACGCATGTCTTGTAATACCTTGGAATTCCTACAGCTCTAAAGGTGCAAAACTAACTAAGAAACATGAATAACAAAATACCAAGGACACCTCAAGATTAACAAAAGAGTGGTTCAATGAAAGAATACAAATAAAATGAAACACAAACACTTTACCTCACTTGTTGTTGAAACTTCTTTTGATTGGCCCCTTGCTTAGATTGGTTGTGTGCTCCTTAGATGATTGTTTGAATGCCTAAATGCAAGATTCAATATGTAAGATGATGAACAAAGATGGCTAAATGATTGGAAAAGCTTGAGGATTCAAGTGGACAACATGTAGTTATGAGAGTGCAAAGTTCTAAATGCAAATGGGCAGCATAAGGGTGCAAGATGGCTAAGTGTTCTGGAAATGCCCTTGAGGAGGGGGTATTTATAGAAGAATTTGAATTCTCTAGAGAATTCAAGGGTCAAGATTGATCCAACAAGGCCAAGATGAAGGGCTATGGTGGGTTGAGAACCCACAAGCCCTCACATCTTGACATGTGGAGGTGAAGTGGACAAGAGGATATGAGGTGGTGATGAGTTGTCAAAAAGGTACATGAGGTGGAAAAGGACATGCACCTTGGGGGATGAGAGGATTTCCACAAAAGGAGTTTCTTGTCCCCAGGAGGTGGGAGTGAAAGGACTTTTGAGGAATTTAGAGGCCTCAAAAATACATGGGAAAAGGAGAAAGGTGGTTGGGGGATAAATGTGATTAAAATTCACATTCCTAGGGCCTAGAGGATAAAAGGTGGAGCTCAAAAGATTGGGACTTGGTCACATGTGAAGATTGTGACAAGTCCAAGGTTCTAGAAGCCTTGGAAGGATGAAATGTGAATTAAAAATTCACATATAAAAGAGGGGAATCTAGGACATATAAAAAAGAATTAAAAATTCCTTGGAGAATGATTAGGCTCAATTAATTAGTAATTAGAGGATAATTAGGGGCTAATTAGGATTAAAAGCCAACTTGCAAAAGTTGGAGGATGTGACACATCCTAATCAAAGATTAGGCATGTGCACATCCTTAATGAAAAAAATTAGGAAATGGATTAGGATTAGATGAAAATGACATGTGAGGAATTAAATAAATGTAATATTTATTTAATTTATTTGAAGAAAGAGGATTAAGGAGGGTAAGGTATTTAATTGTTAATTAAATGCCTTAGGGATTTGGCAGAATTAAGGGTATTAATTAAATAATAGTAATATTACTTAATCAACTCGGATAAGAGGATGTTTAGATGAAAAGTGATAAATTTGGATAAATTAGTGTCCAAATTTGAATGTCTACAAATACAACTAGTGGTTTAGGTTAAACCATGTACCAAAAACCATGTGAATACAAAACCACTAACCCCTTATTTAATATTGGGTACTAATACATCACATTATTTAATATTTTCTCTAATATTAAATTATTATCACATGTCTCCCACACAAATAATAATAATACAATGTTACAATACAACATCAAGTGGACCCCAAATAATTACCTAGTGCGATTAACAGCACCACCAAGGTGTATCACAACTAAATAATTATTAATTAAAAAATTATAATAAATCAATTTATGCAATGGTGTACAACACCACATCCCAACACTAAGACATCTAAGGTCTATTTACTTGACTTCTGAAGTTCTCTGCAATAAACATTTAGAAAACCCAAAAACATAGTTTAGTCTCTCCTTAAATTGTCACCCTATCACTTGAGCTTTTGTCATTAAGGTAACCTAGGGCCATTCTCTCCCTAGAGACTCTTCCCTATCCAAGAGACTTGAGAGTAGTAGATCCCCTCCATTACATTTTGGTGAACTTGACGTGAACCTTCCTTTTCTCTTTGTCTTTGTTTAAAAAAAAAATCATCTCTCATACTAGGACATGTAGCTGATAGTTTGTTGTGACATTCTTTATGAGCTTCACAACCAATCGAATACCTTCAAATACATAGTAAGGAGTTACCAAAACACAAATATGGGATCTAGAAGGTTTAGTCCTCCCTAATCTAGCCTAATTACTTTTGAAGAGTTTCCTATAGGACTCTTTGTAGGATACAACCCACCTGTCACTAGTAGAATTTGGCCAATAAATGACTACGTGACTAAAACTTTTAGTCACAACAACTAAAAATGAGTAAATTTTAGTCATTTTTTGTAACACAGCTATAAATGACTAAATAAATGGCTAATTTGATTATCATAAGTGACTAATTTGATCATTGAGTAAAAACCACAACTAAATAATTAGTCACACAAATAAAAATGACTAAATAATTAGTCGCACAAAAAAAATAGACAAAGTAATTAAAAAATATATTTCATTGGCAAGAGTGGATATATTTCATAGTAGCAGAGAGGGAAATTTTTTGGATGAAAAATAATTCAAACAAAAGAAACCCTTCATCCCGAATTGATCAAGAATTGATAGAGAAGATTCATAGCTCCTCGCTTTGTAATTCTTGATACTCTCGAAGACCGCCTCTACACTCAAGACATTGTTGAATTGGATGCATTGTTGCCTTCAAAAATAGATGAGCTCATCAAGGTTGGATTCCTATACTTTTTCACTGTCTCCAATAATTTTTGAAATTTTTTGAGTTACGACAACACCCATTTAGTTGAAAATGAGCAAATACAAGTACAACAAACACAATAGTAGTGGGTTATTTCAAGTAAGAAGCAGATTTTTGGCTTTTTTGATAGTTTTTTTGGTTTCCCCCTTTTTAAATATGAGGAGGGAACATATCTAATTTTATACTTTTCTCATAAACACATCTCTCAAGTGATTTAATCTTGCCTCACTCCCATGAGAAATGATGTTGACTTTTAGTGCCCTTTAGATCATATTGGTTTGTCAGACCCAACAAAGTGTCTAGAGTCTAGACAATACACTGCTTATATCTTCTCTGCAGAGTGTGATCCTCCCAGTTGTCTTTTTTAGTGACATCCTTTGCTACCCATAAACTCTTCCCAACTAAACTACGTTGGAGAGAAAGTAACAAACCATAAATGAATTAAAATAATAAATGATTGAAAACAAAAAACCACTATAAGATAAATGTGATAGGATTGAAAATTTAACATCCTAATAGCCCAAAGAATTTCGGGGTTGTTGAAATCCCATGTTTACTTGCTTACTCGGTTGTTTCAATAGTCATTTAGATTCACATTGAAATCATGAAGATTGGTTTGGTTATCTTGATTTAGGGTTTCCTGAACTAATTTGCAATTGATAATATCACCTAAACACATCTAGTATCATTACATTATGACAAATATCAAGGAAGTGAGCTCTATCTTCTATTTTATTTTAAGCTACATGGCTTACAAAGTCCTTTTTCAGAAGATGAGGAAGACAAGGGTAATCCATTAGCTGTAGTAGAGTATGAAAATGATATATATAGGTTCCACCATGAAAAAAAGTGTGTTTTTGCTCTTTTTCAATGTATTGAATGGATGGAGCAAGTTTTCTATATAAGTTGAGCCTTATAAAATTCTTTTGTTCTCTCTGGTATTTATATGATATGTGTTGTAGCACAAAGCATGGACTAGTTCATTCTTAGATGATGACAGGTATTTGGGTGTCCATTTACTTGGCCCTTTGCCATGGAACAGAGATAACATCAGTTTTAAATTGCATTGATCTCACCATCGAATGAAATCTTATCTCGGGTCCTTAGATGTGTTCCTTTAGAATACATGTCTCATCAACATGACATAAATAAAATTATGAGAGAAATGTTGGTGGATTGGATTATTAAGGTCTCACTTTTCCATATGTCTGAGTTATATTGGATCTTTCTTCTTTCTCAAAGGTGGTGTTCTTTTTAAGTTTCAATAATCAATCTCATTTGTTCATCTTTATTGTTTAGATTCATTTGGAATTCAATCTTATGCAAGAGACCCTGTTCTTGGAAATCAACATTCTTGATAGATATCTCTCAAGACAAACAGGAGTAACAAATTCATTACAACTTGTTGTAGTCGTTGCCATGTTTGTGGCATGTAAATATGAGGAGATCTCTATTCCTCTTGTTGAATATTTTAATTACATTACAAAGGATGCTTACACAAGAATTGAACTTCTGCAAATGGTATATACAAAATCAATACATTTTAATCTCAAGTTCCAAAATTGAATCAAATGCCCATCATTCATGTTTTGTTTAATATGGGTTATTATACTGATGAATCATGTTACATTAAACTGACTGCAGGAGAAATCCATCCTAAATAATCTGAAATTTTCTCTTACCCTTCAAACTCCTTATGTGTTTATGAAGAGATTTCTTAACGCGCCTGGATTAGATAAAAATGTAAGTCTTTTTTAGCTCAATGGAGTAAGATTGATATTTTATTTTTAACTATCTTTGAATTATAATGGAGTGATATTAATTTTTTTTTTTACTATCTGAAATAAACTAACTGTAGGAGAAATTATTTTTTTATTTTTTAGTATCATTACATCAAAGGTACTCTCTTGTTAAGGGATTCCAATTTATCTAACCCTCAATCAAAGGATACTTTATCAAAAGCCTCAGATCCAATTTTAGCATCCTGCTTCTAAATATAACGATGCTTTCATCTCATTCTACTTCTGACAATCCATCTTTGTAAGATCAAATAAACTCCCATCGAAATGTGCTTAAAATTTACACTTATATTCTTTAGACAATTGTTTTAATTAAAGAAGCACAACCTGAGTACCCTGGTAAGTGTATTTTATTTAATATGAAAGAATTTTTGTGTGCTTTATATGAAGTGAGTGAAATATTGACTACATGAGGTAAATATTATAATAAGGGTGCTTTTCATTCTCTAGTAGATGTAAGGCAAAAAATCCTCTTAGAGACACACATATAGGCTTTTATGAATATTCTTTTGGTTAGACTATCACTCATCATTGCTTCCCATGTGGTCAAAGTCACTACCAACCTTCTATGGAATGCCATATATCATGTAAGACCCCTATGTATTGTGTCTCATGGTTACCCATGCATGACAATTCCCTATGAGAAAGCTTGTCATATTCTCATTCTTTCCATGTTATCTTCATGGGGTTCTTTTAGGGGAATATGATTGTTACTATGCTTTATTTGATATCTTTCCTTTTGGACTATTTTTTTCTCTTGGCACTAGCTTCTTTCTCATTTTCCTTGTTTACAAATACTTCTTCTTCATGGACTATCACACTCCTATAGAATTCCTTTTTTACCATTCATTTCTTTTAACTAGTGTCTCTATCATGCAAATATTGCCCAAACACTATCTTAAATGTTATAGGTTATGTTTTTCATGGAGTCTCATGATACTTTTTTTCCATCCATGCATGGGTTTTCTCTTCATCATAGTCTACTTCTACATGATTTTACCTTTTCATTGACTATCTCTTGTTCCATGTTCACCGTGATCTTCTATCATCTATTTTTAGTGGTCTCTACTCCATAGAAAATGTATTTCCACTTATCATTTAGAAATATTTTCCCTCTTTCCAAACTTTCACTAGGAATGTCATTTGTCAACATGATCATTAAAAGGCCATTGTCACTCTAAATTCTCCTTTGATACTAACATGCATGCTCCTCTTTATACTATTGTCACTAAATTTTTTGCTTCTCTTGTCCTTTATCATGACCCACTCTTGCTCTTGTTTCATGTCATCATCTATTGTCAAAAGAAAATGTATTCTCATTAAACCTCATGTAGTTGCTAACCTCTTAAGCATGTCATCTCCTTAGTATTGTCATTTTACTGTCATGGAGTACACCATACTAGCTCTAATTTTATAATCTTTTGAGATGCTCTATCATTTACTTCATAAAACTTGATGACTATCATATCTCTCAGCCTTTCCTTTATACCTTCCTTACTACCATACATATTAGTGATTGTCTCTACCCATTTTATGCTTCTACAGGTCCATCCAACTCATAACACATCTTTAGACTGCCACCTTTCAAAACATGTGAATGTCATTCATTCTTCTTCTTATCGATTATCCTTTTATTCATGTTATGCCTTATATCCTTCAATGACTTATATCCTTTTGTTGGTCACCTATGAAAGAACATTCAGTGACTTTTATTCCTAAAATGTTTTAGGTTTGTATGTTGCATGAGTTTCTATCATGATGAGCCTTTTAAGAAAGAACTAATTTTGGTCATCTATGGGTAATATGGTTAAGGGAAATTGACCAAAATGATGGTACTAGAGATAATGTGCCAAAACCTTTGATGGAATCTCTTGCTTAGAATGGTAGTGACTTATCTTTTCAAAACTGGTAGCAAAATTGGGAACAATTTATGATAATATTTAATTCCTAAGTATTATATTGTAATTTAAAAAACTAATAATAGATTATTTTATGAAGAATGTCTTACAGTAAAAAATGGGCTCTCATGGCATGTGAGTTTTTAACCACAGGATTTTGGGATCACTATATGATAATCTTTAATTCCCAAGTACTAAATAATAGTTTGAAAAAGGAAAATTTTAAATTATTGTATGAACAACGCCTAGCTAGTAAAATGATTAATATTTTTTAATTTTTTTTTACAAAATTCCTATTTAGACTCTTATTCTATTGAGAAATTTTTATGAAATTTTTTATAACAAACATAAACCAATCAATAAAACCCTAAATTCAAATTCCACCATTGAAATAAGGCACCAAGGAAGTTCAAAATGCATCTTAAATGCAATGTCCAAAATAACCCAACAACTCAAAATAGTTTCCTAATGAAAACACGTTGAATTACTTGTCCAAAATACATAGGAATTTGGAAAGTTCAGTTTTTTCTATTTCTGACATGGAAAGAATACATTAAGTGATTGATAGACCAAGGATAGTGAACTATGTAGGAATATATGAAAGGGAAGTGATCAAGAATCTACTACTAAGGCAAGGCCAAGAGACATGAGTGGGTAGAGATCTTAAGCACAAGTTGGTGACAATCAAGATAAGGAATCAATGTTAAAAGATAGAGCATAGTCCATTAGAAATCATTGGATAGTCATGAATGTCAAATGCTCATTAACAATTTCAAGGGGTAGTGACTTCATCTCAAGAGATAGTCATTTAAAATACATTTCAAGTGGACTGTGCAAAGATAATTGAAGGTAGTGAAAAGTGGCAAGTGCAGTGTCAAATGAAAGAGACAACCACTTCTTAAAACTAGGGACAATCATAACAATAAGTTTAACACTCACCACAAAATGATGTAAAAAGGTCACTATATTTATTGCCTTGATGCCCTATTACCAATCCCTTGCTTTCAATACTGAGTGTATGCATCTCATGAGTTCCTTTAAATCACTGCCATCAAGCCTTCCTTTAACATATGCATACCCGACATTGGAGATGCAAGGTTATGCTAGACCCTTTACAATGACTGTATTGACCTTATACTAGTTTAGTAGGCGTTCTTTTGCAAGGTGCTCCTAATGAACATGTAGATCTCACACATTCCTATAAGGTGCATGGGATTTCGTTATCATACATACTTCATAATGTTTGTGCAAGGCTTGGTGAAGAGATCCCAGCAAGTGGGTTTATGCACACTATAGATTCACAACCTTTATGAGATCATGTTGACTGTCTCATACTCAAATCTCAGTGTCTTCTCATGCCTGCCAAATTTGTGATAGTCCATATTGTTGTTTGAAAATTTCTAGTGTAGGTCTATATTAAGAATGAGACAATCATATCATGGAAACCTTATAGTTGAAAATGGATAGAGAGATGTAAAGGTGGGTTTGGATTGTCACCTTTCTTTAGACCTTTGTATTCTTGAACTGACAGTCTTGAGTCACTGTCTCTCTTGTGCAATGTATCTCAGTCTCTTCTTCATTTTTCCCTATATGAATTTGATGTATTTTAAAATCCCTCTATATTCTTGTTTTTATAGTCTCAGAGATTTCTTATGAATGAAAATATTCTTTAATTCAAACCTTTGTGTGACAGTGTAAATTTTTGCATGATAGTGTAGACTTTCTACAAGACATTGTAAAGCTCAAACACAATACCCTAGAGTGTTGGTGACAAGGCTCTATATAATTTTTCATGATGGACCTCTGTTTACTGTTATCATTTTCTCTTTGTAACCTAACCAAAAATTGTGTCTAAAGAGATCCTCTATTAGGATTTTAAATGTTATTTTTGTTCTTTGTCATGTATATCTCTAGATATGAGGTTTTCAACAAAGGTTAACCATGCTCAAATCTACTTTCAAGATCAAGAAGCACCTTTGTTCGCTTTGTGCACCCTCAGTCTTCTTGACCCTCTTCATTCTTTGTTTCTTGACCTCATATCTACAAGCCTGTCTAGAAACTTCACCTCTTTGCAATGTATCTTAGTCTCTATTCCTTTGTAGCTATCTCCTACACATTGTCATACAACCATGGAAACCTCTCTTTGACTTGAAAATTATTTTTAAACCTTGGTCTCCCCAAACTATGGATAGTTGAAGTGAATGAGAGGTCCCTGAAAGAGTAAAGACTATCACTACATTGTACATGCCTATTTGATAATCTACAAGACCATACCAAGTTTGAAGATCTTTGGAGGTTTGATGAGAGTCTAGAGAAGTGTGGAAAACCTAAAAGTAAAAATGGTAAAGATTTAGACCTCAGGATTAAGACAAAGAAAGATCACAGTGAAATTGCATTTGCTTGAGAGTTTCTAGAGCATTTTCAAAATATCCAATTTGTGTATATCCTACAATCATTACAGTCCATGAGACCATACTTTTTTGAGGCATTCTATCAAATAATTCATGTGCTTTGTCCACGGTTCCACATTTTGCATACATGTCCACCAGGGCAATTGCAACTATAACAAATGACAAAATTCCTCTATCTTTCATGCTTTGATGGATGTCCATACCCTGTTCCAAAGCTCTCATTTTGGCACAGGCAAGGAGGATGCTAGCAAAGGTTGTGGAGTTTGGATTTACACCTACTAATTGCATTTTCTTGAAAGTTTTTAATTTCTTCTCAAAAATTTCAATTTGTGCATATCTTGCAATCCTTGTAGTCCATGAGACCACATTTCTTTGAGGCATTTTGTCAAACGGTTCATGTGCTTTGTCTATGTTTCCACATTTTATATACATATCTACCAGGGCAGTTGCCACTACAACATATTGCAAGCCTATTTTTTAGATTGCTTCATTTAGCATCACCAATAATCTCCTCAAGAACATTGTCCCTATTTAAAATGATGGAAACAATTTGCATCTATCACAACAATTTTTGTTTAATAAATCCATTTTGTGCATATCCTGCAATCATTGCATTCCAAGAGATGACATGTCTTTGAGCCATTCCATCAAATAGTTCATGTGCCTTATCTATACTTTAACATTTTGAATACATGTCTACCAGAGCATTTCCAACTATAATATGTGACAAAACTCCCCCTTTCATTATGTTATGATGGATGTCCATACCCTATTCCAAAGCTCCCATTTTAGCACAGACAGGGGGATGCTAGAAAAGGTTGTCAAATTTGGTTTTACACCTGCTAATTGTATTTGACTGAAAGTTTCTAAAGAATTTTCAAAAAATCCATTTTGTGCATATCCCACAATCATTGTATTCCATGAGATGACATCTCTTTGAGGAATTCTTTCAAATAGTTCACATGCCTTGTCAATGCTTCCACATTTTGCATACATTTCTACTGGGGTAGTTGAAACTACAACATCTAACAAAATTCCTCTATCCATACATTTCAACCTCAGAATGTTCAGGCACAACATCAATCATCACATCTAAAAGTAAAAATCACATCATCCCTACATCCTCGTGCGCACACAAAAGTTCCTTCATAGGGATACGGGGAGAGCTTGCTATCCCCTACCCTTATGCCCTAGCTCCTTGTAGGGCTATGGGGGAGTTGGATTGCAATCACACAAAAGTTCCTTCATGGGAGATAGGTAGGTGAGGAAACAATCATGCCAAATGAAATACCCAATAGATGTCTTCCCTACATTTCTACCACCCTGCCACCTTGCGAAGGTGATTGGAGAGGTTGGTAGGTGTGTGGGATGGATTTCCATACCCTATTCCAAAGCTCCCATTTTGGAACAAGTAGGAAGGATTTTGGAAAAAGGTTTTCAAATTTGGATTTACACCTGCTAATTGCATTTGCTTGAAAGTTTCTAAAGCCTTTTCAAAAAATCCATATTTTGCATATCCCACAATCATTACATTCCATGAGACCAAATTTCATTGAGGAATTTTGTCAAACAGTTCACATGCTTTGTCTATGTTTCCACATTTTGCATACATGTCTACCAGGGCAGTTGCCACTACAACATCTGACAAATCTATCCTTTATGCTTTGATGGATTTCTATACCCTGTTGTTGAGCTCCCATTTTGTCACAAGCTAGAAGGATGCTGGCAAAGGTTGTAAAATTTCGCTTTAGAACTGCAAATTGCATTTTCTTGAAAGTTTTGAAAGCCCTTTCAACAAATCCATTTTGTGAATATCCTATTCAACTATGAGAGATATCTTTTGTAAGATTTATTCAATAGATCTTTTTTTATGATCTTGTCTATCAAGTCCAACAATTGTTAGTTTTTTATTGATAATGTTCTATAGATTTTTCATTATGGTCTAACTAGGAATTTTTAAAAAAAATCAATGATCGAGTACTAAAAACTATATTTTTTCTTTGCAGGTCCTCTCTTTTTTGTTTGCAATAATTCTTCATATCATGTTTTAACCCACAAGGAACTATTATGACAATGATATGACTGTAAAAGAATAAGAGGACCTTCTCAAAAGGTAGTGATAGTCATTTGAGGTTGAGCAACACTTAAATCCCATGGATGATAGGGTTACACTAAGAGCCATAAGTAGAAGAAGCTAGGACATTTGAAACAATATAGTGAGAAGAGTGTGAAGAGATTGGATAGTTTCAATCTAACCTGGAAACACAAAGTGAAGGTCCTGATCAAATGGCATCATGGAAATGACAGTGTTTCCAAAATAATTATGACCATGGTAGAAGCACTTCTCAAACTTGAGTGAATATGTTTGCAAATGAGGATGTATGACAGTGAGGATTGAAAGGACAATTTGTGAAAGAGCTTCTAGCTATGCATGAAGAAAACCTACAAGTGACTATCAAGGGGCAGAGATTCATGCAAAAGATAGTAATCATGCATACATTAAAAGATAATCTTAGAGTCAAAGAGAAGAACTCTGCAAAGGTTACAATCTTGTCAGTGTCTCAAGAGGCATTTAAAGGGGTAAGGAGACAACCTTCTAGTATGCATTAGATAGTTCCAAATCTCATGAGAATCAAAAGTCTTCATGTTAGATGCATGAACACCTAGGATAATACCATAGAGTTGCTACAAGTGGGAAGCAATAAGGTTGAGGGTTATCATGAGCTATCTGCCAAGACACAGATATTTTGCAGCAATAATATCATAATGGGATGTTGATTTATATATTAGAAATAAGGATACTTTATTGCTACAGGTAACAATTCACAGTGGCAGCTTATGAACTAGAGCAAGTTGGGTGCATGAGGTAGGATCTCGACAAAGATGATAGTGTGGTCTTGAACTAGGATAGTGAGCTTCATAGGATAGTCATGGATTTGTGAAGAAGACATCTATGAATGTCTTTGTGCTTCCATGTTGTGATAATTAGAAAATTAGTTTCTTGCTCATTCTTTGAGCTATATATTGTAACCATGAAGGTTTTTTTAGCAAAGAGAAAGCATTGTAACTTATTTTCAGATCTGTATGTTGTTTGTAAGCATTTTTTATCAATAAAACAAGTTGTTTTAACCTTCTCAAAGTTGTTTCATTGTGCAAGCTTCAAAATGACTAAATATACTACTAATTGATGTCAATTAATAATTAAATTTACTGAATATACTACCAATTGACAAAAATCAATGAACAGTGAATAAATATGACTAAATATATGACCAATGTTAAATCAGTGAATAAAAATGACTAAATATACTACCAAATTGATCAAAATGATGATTAAAATTAATGACTAAATACACTACCAATGGATAAAAATTAGTGAATAAAAATGACTAAATATACTACCAAATTGATCAAAATGATGATTAAAATTAATGACTAAATACACTACCAATGGACAGAGATTAGTGAATAAAAATGACTAAATAAGTGACCAAATTAAAACAATCAATGACTAAATCAACGACTAAATCAATGATTAAATATATCGATGGAAAAAAAGTGACTAAATAAGTGACTAGATCACAACAATGAATGATTGAATTTGTGTACCTTGGAATTTTACCCTACTCTAATGTGCAAAATAACTTAAAAATGCAAGTGATAAAAGACTAAGGACACTTCAATATTAGCCTAAAGAGTGATAAAACAAGAAGGAAAGTAGATGAAACGAGATGCAAATGATTATACCTTCCTTGCTGTTGAAGACTCCTTGGTTGGCCCTTGATTTAGATGGATTTGTGTGCTCCTTGGATGGCTTGTGATGTAGCTAGATGCAATATTGACTTATGCAAAATGATTAAAATGGATGGCTAGATGATGGTAAATGAGTGAGAATGCAAATTGGCAGCATGTAGTTATGAAAATCCAAAGTGTTGAAAATGCCCTTGAGGAGGGGGTATTTATAGGAGAATTTGAATTCTCTAGAGAATTCAACGGTTGAGATGCATCCAACAAGGCCAAGATGAAGGGCTATGGTGGGTTGAGAACCCACAAGCCCTCACATCTTGACATGTGGATGGTGAAGTGGCTAAGGGGAGATGAGGTGCAAGTGAGGTGGCCAAAAGGTACATGAGGTGGAGGAAGGACAAGTACCTTCCAAGCATCTTGGGGAGGGAGAAGAATCTTGGGTGAATAAAAGTGAATTTTAAATTCACAATGATTGGAAGAATCTAGTGGATAAGACAATGTTCCCAAAAGGTGGGAGTTTGTCACATGTGACTTGATGTGAAAAGTCAAAGATTCTAGAAGATGCATGGAAAAAGGGATTCTTGGAGGAATAAAAAGGAATTAAAAATTCCTTGGGGGATGGGGAGAGAGTTGACCAAGGTACTGATTAAGATTAATTAATCAGTAATTAGAAGATAAATGAGGATTAGAAGCCAACTTTCAAAAGTTGGAGGATGTGACACATCCTAATCAAGGATTAGGCATGTGCACATCCCTAATGAAAAATTAGGAGATGGATTAGAATTAAATGAAAATGACATGTGAGGAATTAAATAAATGTAATATTTATTTAATTTATTTGATGAAAAGAGGATTAAGGAGGGTAAGGTATTTAATTATTAATTAAATACCTTAGGGATTTGCAGAATTAAAAATATTAATTAAATAATAGTAATATTACTTAATTAACTCGGATAAGAGGATGTTTAGACGAAAAGTGATAAATTTGGATAAATTAAGTGTCCAAATTTGGATGTCTACAGAATCAATGACTAAATATACTACCAAATCGATCAATAAAAACAACCAATAAATGACTAAAAATGGTTTATTCATCAATCTGGTCGCGTTATATATGACTGGCAATAAACTACTAATGTTCACATGACCAACTGTAGTCATTTATAAGCAAGTTAGTAGTTTTTTCAATAGTTTATTATTGTTTTTGTACTAGTGTGTCAATGAAGTTGCAACCCATGTTCCTACCCCTCTCGCCTCTTCCTCAAGCTCTACCTCTTCCTTGGAGGATGAAGCTACTTTCAAGGTCCTTGTAGAGAAAATTTACTCCTTGGAACTAAGGCTTGAAGAGCACATGGGGTTCTTGGTAAGAGATGCCTTCGCCCAAGTGGCTCTTGTTGAAAATATAAATAATTTATTGACTAAAGATCAAAGAGCCTTAGAGATTCTTCATAACATTGTAGAGACTCATGTCCCATCCTACACCTTTGTCTTGGGTGCTACCCAAGATGTTGAATCAAAGATTGCTAGACAACAACTAGGTATCCCAATGCTTAGGGTGTTTGTGTGCATGGTTGACACAGGTCCCTCTACTAACACCACCATCGTGCCTGAGTAGAGTCATACTATTAAAGTAAATAAGGTTCCTTTGGGTTTCAGTTTCTCCACAACTTGAGCCCAGAATGTCCCTATTTTTGGCACTGGTGTTGGTACCTCTACTAGTTTTGGTACTTGGGGCTCTATCAATGTGGGAGTTGGTGTTTCCATTAGTGGTTTTGATGGTCATACTTCGTCCATTGATCTTGTCCTTAATTATCTCTTATAGAACATGGGATGTATGCAAAATCACTATTCTAAACACTTTGATCCCTCAAGGGGTGGGGATTCCAAAATTTGTAAAGTATAATAGCCATTAGAATCAACAGACTCACGTCTTTTCCTTTAATTCCATGTGTACTGATTTCTTCCACCATGATGCACTCTTAATAAAATATTCCCAAGTTCTCTTAAAGACACCACTTTAGAATGGTATTGCCCCTTGCCTGGTAACTCTATCTTCTCTTTTGACTAGCTTGTAAACCATTTCCTCTAGCATTTCCAGGCCAAAATCAGGTTGATGGTCATGTTTACCAATCTTGTTTGATGCAAATAGGGACCTCACGAGAAGATAACTAATTTTATAGTTCGCTATCAATCCCTATTTTCTCAAATTTCCTATTCTTTGCCCGATTTCGATGTACATAAAGTGCTCATCAAAAACTTGTAGTCTGCACTATGAGATAAGGTTTTTTAATGAAATATTTTTCCTTTTTTTATTTGTGTTGCTCTGCATGAGTACCAGCAAATAGTTTCCCAGTATGGGGATTCATCCTTGAGCTCCCATTAGAATGACTGATTAGTTGTGTCAATCTCTGGTAAGTCTAAAAAGAACAAGGTTGTGTTGAACATGGTATCTATTTCCATAGATAAAAATACTACAAGAAAAAATAGAATATTCACTAAATTAGCATAATCTTATAATAGCGTCTTGCAAAAACTATTAAAAGATGAAATAATAACTTTTCCAAATATTAGACCATTGTCTAAGTTGTATCCTCAGTGATACAATGCATAAAGTTCTGTCAATACCATTAGTCTCTGGACATGACATCAAGAGATGCGTTTTCCTGTGTCATGTGATTTAGGACTACAATGATAAAGGGACAATCTATCTTGATGGTCAAAAATAGAACTCAAAAAAATATGTAGCGAAGATGAATAGCCAGTTATAGATCTACACAAATCCATTCCCATCATATTCTACTAATTTGGTCACTCCATCTTCTTCATCTTCTGATTTCACCCCATCCAAGTATGAGAATGTAGTATCATTTACTCATATTCCTCCTTTAGATCATGTGGTTGTTATTCCTAATATTGCATTCACCTCACATAATTTTCCTTTGAACAAGGAACTCTCCCCATTATACATTCTCACTCGAATCAATGATAGCATTGTAATAGGCATCATGGTTAATCCTTTGAGTTGTGTGAATGTTATCACAGAGGAAACCTTTTATAAATAATTTACATAAGGAGAAGTATGATGAGTCACAGGCTACCCTTCGCACACATGATGGGTTTTCTATTGTGCAAATTGGTTTGATTTCTTTGTAAATCCTAGTAGGAGCTAAGGCTTTGGAAGTCCCATTTGTTGTGATTCCTGAGTTTGATTTGTTTAGAGTGAGGCTAGGAATTCTATGACTAGTCTCCATGAATTTAGTCACCTTGGTAGCCCACAAATTCTTGAAGTTTCCCCATGAGGGTATTGTGCATAATTTTCATGATACTGGATGTAAACCATTGGTATCATGTGGTGGATTCTCCCTTGATCACTTTTTTCCCACTCCAATCAAACCCTACCACCTAGGAGGATCTTTTATATAGATCTTATTTCAGATATAAGATTGGGGGCTCAGTGCTGAAGGGTGGTTTTCCTCTATATCCTCAGGTTATTTCTTTGAAGGCCTTCCTATGTACACATCAAGATGCTTCATCTTCTTCCCCTCCAAAGGATAATGATAACATAGCTCTTTCCTTGGAACCTTCTCCTTCCTCCTCTTATTTTGTTGCTTCTTCTTCTTCCTAGCATTTTGTGGCATCTTCTATTCCTCCTACTATACCTAGCACAAGAAAAGAAAAAGCACCCATATTATGGAAGGTGAAGTCGTGAGTTTTTTAGCTTCTAATTTTACCCAGAATGCCTTGACCCAACCTGTATGGAAAGGGAAAGCATTCTCACACGATTGTTCTTGTGTCTTGACCTCTACAGGCTCCATCTATTCCCCCACCTACTCCAAAAGCAATGAAAGGAAAGAGTCCCATTATTGAGATGCCTATCTCTATTTATGCTTCTATGCCTCCTCTTGTCCCTCCTCAAGAGTCCACCCTTCCAATGGTGACAGTTGTGGAGTTTTCTCATTTTGTTGAGTAGGATCCCCTAGCCTCTTCTCAAGCCACATCTTCTAGTTCCCACAACTAACTTAATTGGTTTGTGTGCAAGCGTAAGCATCAACAAAAAGCTTTGGCTAAGGAGCACGTTGCCTTACAAAAGATCAAGGACGATCTTGTTGTTTTTTCTTTTGCTCCTTCTATTTTGGCTACTCCTACTTTTGCCTCTTCTTTTGTTTTAGTTCCCATAACCTTTATTCTTCTTTCAACTTCGTCAACGAACCTTGATGAACCTCACCCCAAAAGGGTGCAAGTGTTCATCACTCCCTCGGTAGAGCCGCCCCTTCTTACTTCTCTTCCTAATATTCCTCCTTTTTGGCAGCATGTAGGCATTCCTTTAACAAAGGTGGTGTCCTCTATAGCTATGTCTCTTTCTACTTCCACCTCATCCATGAGGATTCCACATCCTTTGATGAATCACAAGTTGAAGAGTTACCTTGCTTCAAGTGATGGTTAGAAAAAATTCTTCATCTCTTGTGTCTTGATCTACTTTGGCTTGCACCATACTTGTAATGGAGCCAACACCGACATCCCTAGAGTTTGTATGCCCCTCTCCCCGAGGTCAACAATGACTCTCGAAATTCCTATCCTCCTCCTACTCATTTAATACATGCTACTCCTAAAAAGTGCATGTTTAGTTTGTTGGAGGACATCCTGACTCTGTCCTCGATCTTTGTAAGATTGATGACTTTAGTCTCACAAGAGCTCGATGATGAAGACCTCTAAGGGCCTTCTATTGGTAGATGGTCAATGCTCCTCTTGGGATTCATGGCATGGACTAACCACCTCCTGTGGATCCGTTAACTATGGCAGTTGTATCGGGCATTAATAGGTCAATCTTTTAGTGCAACAATAACTTTGGGGCCAACAAGTGGTATCAAAGCCAAAGGTGTCAGGTTTGAATCCCCTCAGGTAACGATGAGGGGGATTTTGTTGGCAGATGGTCAGTACTCCTCTTGGGATTCATGACATGGACTAACCACCTCCTGTGGATTCGTTAACTCTAGAAGTTGTATCGGGCAATAACAGGTCGATCTTTTAGTGCAACAACAACTGTGGGGCCAACACCTTCTTCCTTTGCCCTTGTTGCTAATGAGTCAATTGGTGGCACTTTAGCTATCCCTCCCCTATAGGATCATCCTCCCCCCTTAAGATGATCTATATTGAGAGTAGGATGACCTGTTGGTGGATTCAAATTAGAGCAACACCCTCTTCTACATCTTTAGATTAAATTTATGTGATTGTTTGTGTTCCCCCATGCTTGTTTATATATGTTTGTGCTCTCACCTAGAGGAACCTTGTTACCCTTGTAGGTTCTTAGATACAGGAGAGAAAACATGTCGTAAACTTCTTCCATTTGTATCATCATTCTTATTTGTGTTGTAAATCTTGATTTTCACATCGAGAATGATGCAAAGTGTTGGGGAATTTAGGCCTCTTCCATGTTGACCCAATTTCTATTTTTTCTTTGTCTTCATGCGCTCTTCTTCACATTTTGATATGTTTGGGGGGATGATGACAATTCATACATATTATATTATATTTATCTATCTATATCTTTGAGAATCTTTGACCTGAAATAATCAAATCCCCTGTGCTCTTGATTTATTTGTATTTGCTTTTTTGATTTGTGATGTTGTAGTTTCTATGTGTTGTCCCTCATGTGACAAAATTCCACAAATAAATCTCACTATGTATCTCATGCCACATCATTTCTTTTCCTTCTCTTCTCCTTAGAATGACATGTACTCCTTCGCATAACACACATCATTCTAGGGGGGCTATCATATATGCTTAATTTTCAAAAATTTCAAAAGGATTCCTTGATGTCTTATGTCTCATCATCTAGCTTGGGGGAAACCCGACTAGATCTGTCTTGTCTTTTATATGACTATCCTATAACGCAGTTTGCAATAGCCACATGCCTATATGCTTATAGTATGGTCTCTAGCCATTCTATCCATACTACCCATTTTTTTGGGGAGTATAAGGAGTATTATTTTGTTGAACAATACTTGCATTATTACATAATGGTGCAGGAGCACCTAGCTAAACTCCATTTTGTTAATGATCAATTTTGGCTTGTACCTGACCTTAGCCAAGTCAGGGTAATGGTGTGTTTATTTTGGACCTTAGAGGGTCTTGCTTGTGTGTGGAATGGCTGAGTTAGTCACTAGGACTAAGGCCACCATAGTTTAATCATTGTTGTTAATTCTTGTTTTATTTAGCCCTAAATAGCTTAAGTTTGGAATAGAGCCTTAAATGTGTTCTAAACACATCCTTACTATTTGAAAGATGCCAAAAGGCAGTTAAGGAAGTTGATGGCTCGAAATCAAGGAGTTAGAGGTCCTAGAAGTTAGGAAGAGGACACAATGATGGGAAGTTGCAAAAAGTTGTTGTAAGGTTGCATGACAACATTTGTCAGGTTGCATGCAACTTATTATCTCGGATCCCCTAAAAGCTAGGAGTATGGGATCGACCAACATCCCTTAAAACTTGGAAAATGGCATCTATGTAAGGTGTGGCTCGAATGCATGGAGTGGCATTGTTGTAATCAAGTTTTTGGTTAATGGGAATAGAGAGAATTCTGGAATTTCTGTGTTTTTCCTGAGTATCTTGAGAAACAGTGATATCAAATGCTTTGTATATACTGATTTGGCATTGTATTTGTGTATATAGTGAAGTTTCAAGTCTTTTTCATTCAGTAGTCAATTTTTTTTGTGCTAAATTAGTGTTTGGAATTCATAGGTTAGAGTCTTAAGGTTTTTCTGGTTTAGTTTTGATCAGTTTGTCTTTTCATGGCTCCCCCATGAAATCTAGCCACGGGAATTTCCTGAGAATGGATGGATTTGCTAGGGGAGTCATTGCTCTATACATATGTAGTGGTAGGAGTCTTGAAGAGTCGAGTAGTAGGATGTATTAACAAACCCTAGGCGAGCTAAAGTTGCCCGGTTAGAGGTTTGAAGGTGAAAATTGAAGAACATAGGCAGGGGAAGGAGGTACTGTACGAAAAAAGTATAGTTCCAGGTGGGGCATAACCTTACCTAAGAATGCTAGAAGGATTGAGGCTTAATCAATCCATTTGTGTGAGAGATTAGCAAGAGATCATTGAAACCCTAGAAATTAGGCCTATTAGCCCTATCAACCCTAGGTTATAGGAAACCTGTGTACAGAGGAGACAAGGGTCTGAAACCCTGTGAAGCATTTAAAGACTCAAAAAGGGTATCTGGAAGTGAATTTTATTTGCTAGGTTGTTTGGAAAGTTTGAGCAAGAAAAGCAAAAAGGTGACTGGTAAGGGATACGAGGAATTAGACCTCACCAAGGCAAGTTCTTGAAATCGGTAAGTGTGAAGATAGAAGACCATCCAAGATGAAATCAAATGGATGTGTTTGGCATGTTATCAATGTTTCTAATACCCCTGCAAGCAGTTCAAGGTTGAGAGTGAAGTTGGCACTTAGATTCTTCTAAGTGTAGGGAAGAGTTTTAGAAGATCAAGTGGTGTCAGTCCTCTAAGGTGAAGCACAAGGAGAGAAGCTCTTGGAGAAGAGTGAGAAAGGACTTAGTTGATAATCTAAGCCTAGTAAGAACCTAGAAAGGGATCAGGTTCCTAGATGAAGACAGTGTAAAGTCTTCTTAATTGATTGTGCAAGCAAACCACAGAGCTACTTACACCATATTGGTATCAGAGCCTTTGTTTGATCAGGCTTGTGATTGATGTTGCAACCCACTAAATCAGTAGGGGAGAACACACTAGAGGAAGAAAGAACCATGGTGACTAATGCTGAGTTAGCCAAGAAGGTAGAAGAGCAAGAAGAGGACAACCGGCTGCTAAGAGAAAGGTTATCCCAAATGGAGAAGCTCTTGGATGAAGTCCAAGAAAAGGTAGACAAAGTAAAGGATAAGATAGAACAGAAGGAAGAGCAGGAAGCAAAGGAAAAGGAAGAGGACTTGGAGGAGGAAGCTCCAAAACCTAACCTTGTCCTTGCTGAAGAATCCTTCTTGAAGGCATTGCAGGCCTTAAGTGGCAAAGCTTTGGAAGGTGTGCCACTATTCAGTGGACAAATGGACCCTGATTCAGTTGTGGACTGGATTGAAAGTATATAAAATCACTTTGAATGTGATGGTATAATAGAGGCCCAAAAAGTAAAGGTGGCCAAGTCAAGGTTGAGAGGTGCAACTCTCACATGGTGGAAATTTGTACAAGTTGAAAGAGAGAAAGAAGGAAAGGGTCCTATAGTTACATGGAGAGGCATGGTAACCAAGATCAAGCATACCTACCTACCTGATGACTATGAAGTCCAGTTGCATAGGAGGAGACATAATCTTAGGCAAAAAGATATGGATGTCCAAACATACATAGAGGAGTTCCAAAAATTGTGTCTCAGATCAAAGGTGGTTGAAGATGAAAGCATCAAGCTAGCAAGGTATTTGAATGGGCTTAAATGGTCTATCCAAGAAGACATGAGCCTAGTGAACTTCAAAACCATCCGCCAATGTTATCAAATGGCCCTAAAGATAGAGGAGAAAGGAAAAAAGAAGCAAGAGCAAACCTCCAAAAGTAGGGGTAAAGGAAAAGACAACAGAGGACAAAGAGGTGGCTATGGTGGAAGGAGTTCAGAACCAAGGGCCCAAGGAGAAGTCAGATATTCTAAGCAGCAAGAAGGAAGCTCTAGTAGAGGTGGTAGAGGAAGAGGCTCTATCTCTAGAGGAAGGAGTGGTGGAAAAGCAAGGGGCAGTTACTTTACCAACATGAAGTGTTACCACTGCAATCAAATGGGACACCCGGCCTATAGATGTCTAGAGAAAGGTGGTACCTCTCATGGAAATGATAAGAGAACTAACATGGTTCATGATGAGACAACTGCAGTAGATAAACATCCTAAAGTACCATTGAATTCAGAGGAAGGTGAGAACCTCATGATGAGGAGAACTTTGATCAAGGAGCCAGTTAAAGAAAAACCAAGCCAAAGGAGGTCCCTATTTAGGATAAAGTGCAAGATGATGGGGAAAGTATGTAGAGTCATCATTGACTTGGGGTCTACTAACAATATTGTGTTAGAGGAGATAGTCAGCAAGTTGAAGTTGACAAGGATACCCCACACCAATCCTTACAAGGTCACATGGCTCAATAAGGGTCAACATGTCTTGGTCAATGAACAAGCATGGGTGGAGTTCTCAATTGGAAGGTACAACGAAAAAGTCTTGTGTGATGTATTACCTATGGATGCATGTCATCTACTCCTAGGTAGACCATGGAAATTTGATCGCCAAGTTGTGCATGATGGAGCAAAGAACTATTACACTTTCAAGAAGGATAAGGTAACTTTCAAAATTTAGTCTTTGCTAGAAGATACAGAGGTGCAGATAGCAGGTCCTAAATTGCTCATGGTTGGTGAAAAAGAGTTCTTAGAAGCCTTGGAAGAAGGAGAAGGGGTTGGTTATGCAGTGATGCTAAGGCCAAGAGAGGTAAATGATGAGAAAGCAGCTGAAAAGCCAGAGCTACCTAAGGAAATATAGAAAATGTTGCAGACCTATGAAGGCATTGTAAGCAATGGACAACCAACAACATTACCCCCTAAAAGAGCCATAAGTCATAGGATAGACTTGGTACCAGGGGATACCCTACCAAATAAAGTAGCTTACAAGATGACCCCTCAACAAAATGAGGAAATAGCTAGACAGATTCAAGAACTCCTAGACCAAGGTCTCATTAGGAAGAGTATCAGCCCATGTGCAGTACCCACTGTCTTAGCACCTAAAAAGAGAGGAGAATGGAGGCTTTGTACTGACTCTAGGGCAATAAACAAGATAACCATTAGGTATAGGTTCCCTATCCCTAGGATTGAAGATCTCATGGATTGTCTAGGTGAAGCTAGGTACTATACCAAGATAGACTTAAAGAGTGGCTATCACCAAATTAGGATACATGAGGGAGATGACTGGAAAACAACCTTCAAAACCAATGAGGGTCTTTATGAGTGGCTAGTCATGCCATTTGGATTGTCTAATGCCCCCTCCACATTCATGAGACTCATGAATGAAATCCTCAAAGACTACATTGGCAAATTTGTAGTAGTGTATCTTGATGATATACCGATTTACAGCAAAACAAGAGAAGAGCACCTCAAATAGATAGAGTTGATTTTCAAGAAGCTGCAGGAGGAGAAATTGATGATCAATTTGGAAAAGTGTGAATTCATCAAAACAGAGCTGGTGTACCTTGGATTTGTGCTATCACATGGCAACTTGAAAATGGACAACAACAAAGTGGAAGCCATCCTCAATTGGCCTACTCCAAAGACAGCAACAGAGGTAAGAAGTTTTCATGACCTTGCTCAATATTATAGGAAGTTCATAAGACAATTTAGTGCTATTTGTGCTCCTATGTTGGATACCATTAAAGGAGGAATGAAGACTAAGTTTGTATGGAATGAGAAAGCTAACAAAAGTTTTGAGTTGTTGAAAGAAAAGATAGCTACCCAACCTGTTTTGGTGTTACCAATCTTTGAGAAGCTATTCACCATTGAGTGTGATGCAAGCAATGTGGCTATTGGAGCTGTTCTTAGTTAGGAGGGCAGACCGGTGGCTTTTCATTCAGAGAAGTTAAGTGAAGCCAAGAAGAAGTATTCTTCTTATGACCTTGAGATGTATGCATTGGTCCAAGCTCTAAGGAAATGGAGGAACTACTTGCTTCCCAAGGAGTTCATAGTGTATTCAGACAACCAAGCACTTAGTTTCCTGAATTCACAAGAGAAGTTGAGTCACAAACACATGAAATGGGTGGAGTACCTGCAAGCTTACACCTTCATTATCAAGCACAAGAAAGGAGTTCTCAACAAGGTGGCAGATGCCTTGAGTAGAAGAGTCCTCACCATTCAAGAGATTCAGTTGAAGAGCATGGGAATAGATCATTTCAAGGATCTATATGTAGATGATGAAGATTTTGCAGACATTTATAAGGTATGTGCTGAGTACAAGAATCATTTTCATAATAAATATTTTGAATACACCTTGCAAAGTGATATTTTGTTTAAGGGGAATCAGTTATGTGTCCCTAGAGGCTCTTTTAGAGAAAATTTGATACAAGAAAAGCATAATGGTGCGTTGAATGGTCACTTTGGTATCACAAAGACTCAAGAACTGGTTCAAAGGTTTTACTATTGGCCAAGAATGAATCTAGATGTTAGGAGGCATGTGGAGAGTTGTATAGTGTGTCAAAAGGCCAAGGGTACTTCTTCAAATGTAGGTCTATACCAACCACTAACTATTCCTACTAGGCCATGGGAATGCTTGAGTATGGATTTTGTAGTTGGGCTACCCAAAACAAGACAGGGCATGGACAGTGTTTATGTGGTTGTGGATAGATTCAGCAAGATGGCTCACTTTGTGCCATGTAAAACTACCAATGATGCTAGTCAAATAGCTTCTCTCTTCTTCAAAGAGATAGTAAGGATACATGGATTACCAATCAACATTGTATCAAACTGAGACACCAAGTTCATGAGCCATTTTTGGAAGACTCTTTGGCAGAGATTGGGCACTAATTTATCCTTTGGATCTGCATACCATCCCCAAACTGATGGTCAGACCGAAGTTGTAAACAAAAGTCTTGGAAATCTTTTAAGGTGCTTGACCAAGGAGTATGGTCAACAATGGGACCAGTTGATTGGGCAAGCTGAATATGCCTACAATGACACTGTAAACAGATCAACATGGAAGAGTCCCTTTGCAATTTTCTATGGATTACATCCTAGAGGTGTCTATGAGATGAGAGACTTAAAGGATGGAGTCAAGGGAAGTGGATATGCTGATGATTTTTCCTATGCAATGTAGGAGATTCATGATAGAGTCAGGAAGACATTGGCAGAAAATACCATGAAGCATAAGACCAAGGTGGATGAGCATAGAAGAGAAGTATAGTTCCATGTTGGAGACTTAGTTATGGTGCATTTAAACAAGTCTAGATTGCAAAAAGGAGTCCCTCACAAGTTGCAGATGAAGAGGATAGGTCCCTGTCCAATCCTAGCAAAATATGGAAACAATGCTTTCAAGGTGCAACTACCGGATGACAGTGGACTGTCCCCTGTTTTTAACATTGCGCATCTAGTTCATTACAAAGGACCACCACCAGACATGGATAAAAGTATCAATGAAATCATCCAAGATGTGGAGGAGCTCAAACTGCCTTCTACCACAATCAAACAAGCTGACAGTATACTGGATACCAGGGTCTACAAGAGGACTAGGACCAAAGAATACAAAGAACATCTAGTTAAAAGGCATGGTCAACCTGATGTTGATACAGTATGGATCGAGGAATCAGAGTTCAAGAAGTTGGGCATTGATCCCAACCTACTCAATCCAAGGGTGGATTGAAATCTTTTGTTTTGGGGAGGATGGTGCAGGAGCACCTAGCTAAACTCCATTTTGTTAATGATCAATTTTGGCTTGTACCTGACCTTAGCCAAGTCAGGGTAATGGTATGTTTATTTTGGACCTTAGAAGGTCTTGCTTGTGTGTGGAATGGGTGAGTTAGTCACTAGGACTAAGGTCACCATAGTTTAATCATTGTTGTTAATTCTTGTTTTATTTAGTCCTAAATAGCTTAAGTTTGGAATAGAGCCTTAAATGTGTTCTAAACACATCCTTACTGTTTGAAAGATGCCAAAAGGCAGTTAAGGGAGTTGATGGCTTGAAATCAAGGAGTTAGAGGTCCTAGAAGTTAGGAAGAGGACACAATGATGGGAAGTTGCAAAAAGTTGTTGTAAGGTTGCATGACAACATTTGTCAGGTTGCATGCAACTTATTATCTCAGATCCCCTAAAAGCTAGGAGTATGGGATCAACCAACATCCCTTAAAACTTGGAAAATGGCATCTATGTAAAGTGTGGCTCGAATGCATGGAGTGGCATTGTTGTAATCAAGTTTTTGGTTAATGGGAATAGAGAGAATTCTAGAATTTCTGTGTTTTTCCTGAGTATCTTGAGAAACAATGATATCAAATGCTTTGTATATACTAATTTGGCATTGTATTTGTGTATATAGTGAAGTTTCAAGTTTTTTTCATTCAATATTCAAGTTGTTTTGTGCTAAATTAGTGTTTGGAATTCATAGGTTAGAGTCTTGAGGTTTTTCTGGTTCAGTTTTGATCAGTTTGTCTTTTCATGGCTCCCCCATGAAATCTAGCCACAGGAATTTCCTGAGAATGGATGGATTTGCTAGGGGATTCATTGATCTATACATATGTAGTGGTAGGAGTCTTGAAGAGTCGAGTAGTAGGATGTATTAACAAACCCTAGGCGAGCTAAAGTTGCCCAGTTAGAGGTTTGAAGGTGGAAAATTGAAGAACATAGGCAGGGGAAGGAGGTACTGTACGAAAATGGTACAGTTCCAGGTGGGGAATAACCTTACCTAAGAATGCTAGAAGGATTGAGGCTTAATCAATCCATTTGTGTGAGAGATTAGCAAGAGATCATTGAAACCCTAGAAATTAGGCCTATTAGCCCTATCAACCCTAGGTTATAGGAAACCTATGTACGGAGGAGACAGGGGTCAAAAACCTTGTGAAGCATTTAAAGACTCAAAAAGGGTATCTGGAAGTGAAGTTTATTTTCTAGGTTGTTTGGAAAGTTTGAGCAAGAAAAGCAAAAAGGTGACTGGTAAGGGCTACAAGGAATTAGGCCTCACCAAGGCAAGTTCTTGAAATCGGTAAGTGTGAAGATAGAAGACCATCCAAGATGAAATCAAATGGATGTGTTTGGCATGTTATCAATGTTTCCAATACCCCTACAAGCAGTTCAAGGTTGAGAGTGAAGTTGGCACTTAGATTCTTCTAAGTGTAGGGAAGAGTTTTGCAAGATCAAGTGGTGTTAGTCCTCTAAGGTGAAGCACAAGGAGAGAAGCTCTTGGAGAAGAGTGAGATAGGATTTAGTTGATAATATAAGCCTAGCAAGAACCTATAAAGGGATCAGGTTCCTAGATGAAGACAGTGTAAAGTCTTCTTAATTGATTGTGCAAGCAAACCACAGAGCTACTTACACCACATAACTCATCAAATTCCTTGGAAAAATATTCACCCCCATTGGCAGACCTCAACACTTTTATCTTATAATCTTATTGATTCTCAACTAAGGCCTTAAATTCTTTAAACTTAGTGACAAATTTATATTTAGAATGCATAAAATAAATCCACATGTATCTTGAGACATCATCAATGAAAGAGACATAATACCAAGATTTACCCAAAGATTCAACATCCAATGGTCCATATACATTCGAATGAATTATCTCTAATAACATATTTACCTTATTAGTTCCATTAGGAAATGAAGATCTATTCCATTTAAACACACAATGCTCACATAAATCATTTTTTCCAACAAAATAATAAAAAATACCATCATCCAAATTTTTAATAAGAATAGTCTTAAGACTTTTTTCACCAATGTGACCTAATCTATGGCACCAAAAAATACATTCATTTTCAATACTAGTTACATTGGAAGAGATACATAAAGTAGATGTATTTAGCCTAAACAAATCCCCTATTTGAGATCCTTTAGTTATCACCAAACTCCCTCTTACCAACCTGCAACCAGACTTGTCAAATTTCACATGCATTTTAGAATCATTCAAGTTGGATATTGAAAGTAAATTTCTCACAAGTCCTAGAATATGCAAAACATCATCAAGATATTCAATCCTCCCATCACTAAAACACAACTTTACCTTTCCCTTACCAATAGTCTTCTTAGTGGTGTTATCACCAAGAAAACATCTCCCCCATCATATGCTTTGTAAGTAGTAAACCACTCCTTATGAGGAGTCATATGGTAGGAGCAACGTGAATCAATAAGCAAAGTATCATAACTAATAGAGTTAGCTGAAATTAACAAAGCATTAGAATCACGATCAAAGGACTTTTTGTGGAGGAATCAACATTTTTTTCTTATTCTTACACTCCTTCACATGCCCTCTTTTTCCAAAATTCCAACACTTTACTATACTCTTTTTGAGGGTCTTATAATGTCCTTTAGACTTATCCCCTTTAGGCCTTTTCTCTTTGGAGCTTCCTTGCACATGCAAAGCATCTTGGCAGCCAACATTCATATAATTTCTCCTCATCTCCTCTAAAAGAAGTATGGTTCAACCATGTTTTCCATCTTTGGCTCTGTATTATCACTACTTATGGAAATAATTAGATTTTCCCAAGATTCGAGAAAAGAATAAAGAAACAAGATACATTTATCTTCATCTTCTAATTCAACTTCTACTGATGCAAGCTAGCTTAGAATCATATTAAAAGCATTTAAATATTATACAGTAGAATCACCATCTTTCATTTCTAATAAATATAATAATCTTTGAGATACAACTTGTTAGACAAACTTTCAGTTTGATAAACATCATCTATCCTCTTCCACAACTTGTATGTGGTGTCTTCTATGGAGACATTCAAAAGGAAAAAATTCATGAGACATAGTCGTATGGTTCCTTATGCCTTCTTTTCTAATTTTTTACAATCTTCATCATACATTATAGCTGGTTTAATCTCTTTTGGAGCTAGAAACCACTTATCTCTCTCTTCAAGGAGATCTTCCATCTTTAGTTTCCACATCTTGTAGCCTTTACCATTGAATTTCTTAATATTATTGTGAGAGGTAGAAGCCATGGTAAACAATCCTCTTCAAAAATCTGCAATATACCACAAGACAAAAGCTCCCACTACAACCAATAAACTTTCAACACTCAAGAGAAAGGAATTCCCTTCTCAACATAATGGTTAGCTCTAATACCAAATATTGAAAGCAAGGTGAAGTAAAGCCACAATATGAACTTATGATAGTGAATTCAGATCAGAAAATCAGATTACCAAATCAAATTTAAACATGTGATTACAACATACATCACAATATAAAAATCAATAAACAAAATGTGACACCATATTTACATTGAGAAACCCTTTCGAGAAAAACTCCACATGAGAAAAGCGGGAAAATATATTATTAATCTTTGAATGGGAGTACACAATAATACACTTCACTACTAATATTTGATAAACCTATAAGTACCCTATTACCTGCAAGAACTCAACCTGAAACTACCATCTCATGGCTCCAATTTATAGAACTTGTGGGAGGTAAATCATGAATGGTAAATCAAAAAAAGAGGTACAAAACCACCTGAAAAGAATCATTCCCCCTTCTTGCACAACCAAAATATATAATAAAATACTAAATGGAAATTACAAGGCTCCAACATGGGTGCCTAGCCCATAGTCTATCCAAATCCTAACTTTTTGGATGCTTCGATGACATATTTTTCTCCTTGATGGAACACTAATGAACACCTTTTCTTCTTTGATATTGGATGCCCCATCCAAGACCTTTCAAATCCCAAAGTGGATGCCCAAGAAAGATGTCTTATCCATTTTTGATGTGTAACCTCTACTAAAATTAAATCCTCTTTAAATACAACATGCCAAAAATTAATGATTTTCTCTCATGTCCCCTAGAACACATTCCAAGGAATGTGGAGACATATTAATGACATAGGATTATGAGGTTAATGTCACCTTATCCCAACATTTTCTTCAATGATCAAAGATAAATAGAAGAGAGGCGACTTACTTATTGTACTTGAATCCTCTTCTTCATTAGGTTGCACTAAGCTAGTTGGAATTGTAGCTCCTTGTAATGACAAACCATTTTGCCACTTGAGCCCTTACAAAGCTTCTTGTAGAAAATCATTTTGAGATTGGATAGATAGAGCCTCCCACATGGTGACATTCAATTTAGGCTTCTTCATTTGATTGACTACATTGAAAGGAGGATTACTAACCTTTGGGAGCATTTTTAGAATAATAGGCTCCAATCTTGTTATTTGGCTATGTTGAGGCCATCTTTGCACCTTTTTCCCTTTTCCTCAATTTTCTTAGGTTGCAACATAGTTTCATTATTTTTGTATCAAAGGATGAAGTAATAGAAATTGTAGTACACTGAGGTGGTTGGGAGGGTGATGTATGACTAACCATAGGAGTTACATCATGATCTATTGCTCTCCTCTTTGATCTTGTATTTTGGGCTACTACATTAGGGTTTGATTGATTCAAACTACAAAAAATAGCTTCATTCTAGTTAACAAGTGACATATCTCTTGGCATGTGATCTTGTCTACTTGTGATTGCTTGGCTTGTATCAGATTGTTGGCCTAGAGTAGGGGGTTCACTTTAAATGACCAGAGTTTGCACAAACTCACCATTCTGACATATATTTTGATTATGTGGTTGATTGCAAGGGTAGAACCAATCATATTATTGAGCTATTTTTTTTTGAATTGGAACAAGATCCTTTGAAGTGTTAGTAGTGGTTGGATTTACACTATTCAAGAGTTTGGCATAATTCCAAATTGATTTTTCCCTTAATATAATTGTCTATTTTGTTGATAACTTTGACTTTGAAGTTTGAGGTTGGTACAATCTATTGTTTTGAGCATGTTTCCTCTTTACTATCATGAAATCATTACCAAAATTTTACAATAAGGATTTAACTTCATGCAATTTGTTTGAAGGTGTAGTATAAATAGATGGTTGACTAGTAGATTCAATTGGAATAGGAGCCAATATGGGTTGTTGAGGAAGAAACTTTGAGAATAGAGGCATTGGTGGCCTTGGAGCTATTTTCCCAACTTGTATTAGATAATTCTCTAACCTAATGGTAATTTCATAAGCATTTGGAAAAGTTACTCCACCCATAAATTAAATCATGATTGTACATCACTATTTAGAGCCTTCAAATAATACAAAAAATCATGGCTTGGGGAAAGCTTTGCTAAAGAATGGATTCTATCCTGATTTTTTTAAAAATTGAATTTAAAATCACCCATTAATTTATGGGGTGCCCTCTTAATTATTGTCAGTTGCTCCACCAAGGATAAGTGATCACTCTTGTCCTCAAAATTTTCACACATAACTTTTCACCTAACTCATCCCAATTGTGAATGGACTTAGATTCCAAACCTTTTTACTATTGTAATGATTTTCTATTGTAATTCTTTTCCTTTCAAGGGTGTGGCTAGGAGTCTAACAACCACATTTTCTTATGTGATATTGTGTACAGAGCATATATTGGCCACATCTTGAATGTGTTCTATTGGAGCAGTGGTGGTATCACTAGTTGAAAAAGGAATAATTTACAAGGCATTTAATGGTATGTCATCCCTTTGGGTTAACACAAGAGGGATACCACCATTAAAGGTGACAAACACTTTATTTCTAGAGACAACCATATGAAATACATTTGGTTTATTTTTCTAGGTGGTAAGAGTTCTAGATTGAAGTAATCTACTCAATAGAGGTGTGGACTGAGCTTTAGGAGATGCAGTTACAAAACCATTGCTTCTCCTTACTAGTGATAAAGAATGTATATTTCTTCTTCTTTAAGTAGAAAACAATAGTTTAGTGTACTAAAAATTACCTCTAGAAGATGCCATTGTTTAAATTCTAGGAATAAATTTGCAGGTCTAATCTAGAGTCAAGGTTATTGAGTTGCTACAGAGTCACCAAACTTTGATTTTTGAGTCACCAAGTATATTTTTGAATACATTTTAAGGTTGAATATGCTAAGAACATACCACTTTCTTAGTAGGATGGAAAATATTCCATCGAACTTGTCCCACTAGGCATGCCAAAAGTTTTTGTCACATGAAATTGTACCCTATTGAATATAGGCTCAACATTTCAATGACACAATGGAACTAACCTAAGGGTGTGGTACCTTGCAATTTAGGTTAGATCTCTAGAGAAATTTTGCTTCCTTTTCTAAACTAGGTGCATATATGTTGGTCCAACCCAACATATGAAATCCTATAAGTATTCTTATTCTACCAACACATAGAGGAAAAGGGAGAGAAATAATTGCATAAAAAAGGGAAGCAGGGTGATACACCTAAATTAGAGTTGTTTCACCCTTCTTAAAACAACATAATGCATCAATGAAAATAGTCAGAAGCTATTGCACAATTCTCTACTCTACCAATTTTTAGGGGTACATATGGAGGTTAGGGTTTAACAAGATGTTGGAAGGAAAGGAATTATTCAAAATTAACACTTGAAAATATTGTTAACACAACATATAGGTATATAAAATGATAAAAATACATTTATAAATGAAGCTAAGAGAGATATAAACAACATATATAAAGGAGAGAAGAGGTAAAATGATAACTCCCATTAATATAAAGGCATAAGCCTATTTATAGTTGTAGAATGCATAGAACTACAATTTCTACTAGAGAAATATGAAGAAACTTTACAAAAGAGCTCAAGGGCTTTTATTCTTGAGACAAAACTCCAAACAAATGTGCCAAAGAATCATGAAGCTCATTCCTTAAGCATCTTCCATACCTTTTCATTGATGAATTTCGAGCAAGAATGTAGAAGGATGGATATCAATCACAAAAAAATTATGATATAGGGATGGGACATTGGCAGAAGGGACACCAACGAATAATAAATAAAGTGTGGCCATCTTAATATTTCTTGGATTTATACTCAAATGCATTAAAATCCATTTTTATTAGCCTTAGAATTTGAGGTTATACATCTGAGAAGAGTCATTGAGCATTAATGATATTTACGGCTGAAAAAATGCTCCCAAGAATATCTTCCTTTCCATCGAGTATGCCATTGTTGATATTCAACAATCTTCTTTCCCTTTGGAAACCCATCAATAATTCCATCAGTGGTGCCATCGTTGACCTTTGACAATATTCTTTCCCTTCAACAACCCATCAATAATACCATTGGTGATGCCATCGTCAACCTTTGACAATCTTCTTTCCCTTCAAAAATGTCATCATCAACCTTCAACAATCTTCTTTCCCTTCAACAACCCATAGGCGATGCCATCGTCAGCATTCAATAATCTTCTTTCCCTTTGACAACATATCGATGATGCCGATATGGGACTAAAGTGAAACCTTACATAGAAATCCAATAGGAGCATAAGCATTCGTAAGAAGAATGTGGTCTTCAGAGTCAAAACAAGAAACCTCTAAGGAGATAAAATTTTTGCTTCCAACCCACTAGGATGAAGTAACTTTATGTGGATTCCAAAGGAAAGCCACCCCACTTGAGAATCTTCGAGCTCCTATAACAATACAATTTCTAGCTTTCTATATTTTAGAGGATATTCTTATCATATCCCCATGAGATAACTTAGTTTCTTGGATAAAAACAATGTTAGAATTATATTCCCTTATAAGATATCGAGTAGCCTTTTGTATAGTGATGCTACTCAGACCCCTTGCATTCCAAGATATGAGAATCATTTTGAGGGGGTAGAAAAATAGGAGTCTAGCATCCTTATAACTCCATATTCCACTAGCGATTCACCTATCAATTTCACCTTCTCCTGGTCCTTTTTCCTCCCTACCTTTGAAATTTTATCAACATTGTCCTTTTTAATGGAATTTTGCTATAGGCATAAGACCAAATGGGCCTTCCTTTTTCTATCCTCTTTTTCCCCTCATTCTTTGGTCACATTTGATAATTCATTATTTCAATAGATATCGAAAGAAAACCTATAGAAGGAATTATATTTGTCACTTTTGCAAGAACATCTTGAGCCTCTTGAAGCACTTGTTACGAGACAACATGACTAGGGGAAGAGATTGCCCCCTCATTTAAATAATTATGTATATCCAAACTAATCTTAAAGGAAGGGAGGAGATCAAACACTTGGGGATGCATATCCTGATCAACCATATTAATGTCAAGCTCCCCTATAGCATCCACCTCAAAAATTTCAAAAATATCAAATCTATTGCTAGAATACACTTTGAAGTTACCTTTATTCTAGCAATTAGAGGATTTAGCTTTTGAGCGGGGTTTGATAGCAATGAAACCATTTGAATCTAACACAATGGAAGCATTGAGGCCTTACCTTTAGCCTTCATATTAACAACTTGAGCCTCATGAGATCGATGGAAAGGAGGACCCAATTTAGAAAAATTCCTCTCTAGATGTCCATATTCATGGCATATTCGACAATGAAAAGGAAGAGCTTCATAATCGATTTGTTGGATCTAGTTCATGCTCACTAGCCGAGTCTCAAGATAATCAAGAAGAGGGTTATTCAAACTAATTTCAACATAGATGTGATCTAAGGTGGCTACCTTCCTTTCAAGGGTTTGACGAGAAGGCCCTATTGGTTTCTTGATGGTTGTTGCTATAAATTGCAAAATTTCAACATGCTAAAACTCCATTGGTAGCCTCAAGAAACAACTCCAAATAGGAATTTTGGAGGGTATTTCCTCCAAAGGGTCAAACCCCACATGTCAAGGTTTGATGAAAAGGCTTGTCTGGTGATGGAAATAAGGCCCCCCTTAAAAAAAAATTATTCCAATCTGCAATTTGAGAAAACACCACAAAAAAGTATCTAGTATTTGCTAGAATAATTTTCAAATCACCTTCTAGAGACCAATTATTCCCAACCCACGATTCCAAAAAAGGAAAATAAATTTTTGAACCCATAAATTTACAGATAAGAGCATGTTCAAAGAGATACAAGACATCCTTAGTAAGACTTTGGATTAATAACCCTTGGAGTTGTCTGATCTCAATTCTTGAGTTGCATGCAAAGAAAATTAATATCTATGTGAGTAGATGAAGAGGGCTCATCACCACTGAGCACCTCTTTGAAAGATAAAATTGGGGGATCCCTTGGACCCCATTTTCCTCCATGTAGAAAAAGACTTAATGAAAGCAAAAAGCATAGACCAACCAAGCAAAGATTCACTACAAAATTAAAGAAAGTAGGAAACACCACAAAATACCACACAATAGTGTTGTATGCCACTAAACAAATTTTTGGGAAGAAAACAAAGATTGCAAATAGGCATGCAAAGCCACCTGCACACCAAACAACATCCTCTAGGTTGCACAGGGTTGTGCAGCTAACACTTCTACCACCAATACCATTTGAAGTCGTCTCCAAAAATAATGTTGTTTGATCTTTTAAGATTATATTTTATCATTTTTATGTAATAATATAAATTAAAATAGTATATCTCTTACTAACCAAAACAAATTTAAAACAATTCTCACTTTTCAAACATAAAATATATTGAAATACTTTAAGAAAAGCACTACATTATAAATAAGTAAATAAATAAAATTAAAATAGATATTTATTTTTTAAATATAAAATATCAATAGCTTACAACATATATTAATATAAAATTATTTTAAAAATATATTATTTACTATATTTTTAAAATTAAAAAATTATATACATAAATATAAAATGCATGTATCTATATAAAAACCACTTTTAAAAAATCTCTTAAATCATTTCAAATTTTTTAACAAAAATAAATATTTCTTGAATAGTAAAAAATTAATGATTTCTAAATTCTAATCTCCCAAGTGATCAAGAGTGAGATTATTGATCATAAAATATGTAAAACATAGCAAAAATATGTGAAGGAGATTGTGATGGTGTGAAACTCGATGGAGGAGTTGGCAAACCAAAGGCGTAGACAAGGGTTGTAGGTGACACTGGAGCAGGTAAGAAGGCTGGGAGAAATGGGAACATCGGATCTAGCCACGTTCCTTCTCGAACTAAGGTCGGTGGTGAGGGCCAACGGCATTATATGTTTCACTCAGATTCTTGTAGGGATGAGGTTGTGGATTCTCCTTTTGCACATCCTCTTCCCTCTAATCCCTTGGGAAATTCTCCTATGCCTACTAATGGGCCCAAAACTTTGAAGGATTTCAAGAACTCTGTGAATCTGTTCCATGAATGCAACAAATTCTTTCTGGAGTAGATTAAGAAATCGAACCCTATTTCTCCTCTTCCCAAGCCTCTTGACCTTCCTGTGTCTGGCTCAGAGGAGACTCATGCTTGCAACAGTTTTGGTCTCTTTGTTGGGGATGCAAAAATTTCTATATCAGATGATCTTGTGGATTTTCACATATCGGATGATAGCATTAAAGCCATTTCTTCAGATGTTGGTTGTCGCTCCCTGATCATCAGATTGTTGCAAAAGCGACCAACCCTAGAAGATTTTCAAGCTTGGGCTTTGTCTATCTAGAGCAACATGTCTCCCCTTGCAGTTCACACTCTTGATTTTAGCTTCGTTTTTTTACCTTTTCCTCAGTTGACGATTGCAATTTTGTTCTGAATAATGGCCCTTGGTTCTTTGAGAAATCTGGTTTGTTCCTCACTCCTTGGTCACCTTTCTATGAAAAATGTGTCTCCCTTATTGGTGTTGTGAAACCCAACAATAAATTCACTATTGTTTAATCTCAAAAATTTGAATAACAGAAATCAAATGACTGAAACAAAGAACTAAAGCATGCACAACACCATTCACTAGAATACTAAATGTAGAGAAAACCAATCACACTTTGACACAATGATTTACCTTGGAAAACCCCTAACTCTAGGGAAAAACCAGCATTCAAATAGAGATTTTATTACTACAGAAAGGAAGAAATTTACAACAACTGCCAGAACTTGGCATCCACAGCAATACTACAAACTTGGATAATATTCAACTCCTTTTATTTACTACAACCTCTCTTTCATCCTGTGTCATTTCCTGCAAAAACCTTCAATTTGTATTTTTACAATGCACACATCAATTCATTTTTATAATCTCTTATTCACCAATGGTGAAATAAAGCAGAGATTATCTTAGAAACAAAACAGAGCTATTGCTAAAAGGAATATCTCCAAATTGGCAAGTGCATTGTAGAAAAGAAGGAAAAATTAGAAAATTGGAGATAAACTTCTCCACCAATGCTCCAGCCTGGGTGACACAGTTCCAGGCTGGAAAATCTTCTGAGCTACTATTTTCAACACTCCCTCTTAGCGAGGAAGGTGTTCTCTACTACACCTAACTTGTCCTTGAAGAAGACAAATTTTCTTTTCATCAAGGCCTTTGTTAAGATGTTTGCAACCTGCTCATCTGTAGATATATACTATAGTCGAACTAATCCTTTCTGTACACAATCCTTGATAAAGTGATATCTAATGTCAATATGCTTTGACCTATCATGAAACACAAGATTCTCATAGAGTTTTATGCAACTCTGATTATCACAGTGAATGATGGTTGATTCTAGCTCTTGACCAAACAATGCCACTAACAACTTCTGAAGCCATATGGCCTCACATGTTGCCATGCTCACTACCATGTACTTTGCTTCCGTAGAGCTTAATGCAACATACTTTTGTTTCCTGTTGTACCAAGAGACAACCCTTGATCCCATGTTGAAACAACAACCCGAAGTGCTTTTCCTATCTACTGCATTTCCTGCCCAGTCTGCATCAGTGTAGCCAATCAACCTGACACCATCACCCCAAGTATATCTCAACCCATACTCAATTGTACCATATAGATACCTCAACACATGCTTTGTTGTTGTCCAATGTACTCTCTTCGGTTCTACCATGAACTGACCAAGAGAGTTGACTGCAAAGCAAATGTCTGGTCTTGTATTGACCAGATACATCAATGACCCAATAAGCTGTCTATACAAGGTGGGGTCTACTGCCTCTTGCTTTGATGCATTGATCTTCCACCAATTTGTAACCATTGGTGTAGACTTGGGTCTATAGTCTAGCATTCTGAATCGCTTCAAGATTTCCATAGCATATTTCCCTTGACCAAGGAAAATATCTCCCTCTATCTGCCACACCTCTAGTCCTAGAAAATAGTGCATCAACCCCAAATCCTTCATCTCAAACTCTGCTGCTAGGTCCCTCTTGCAATCCTCTAAGAGCCTCGATGAACCAGTCATAAATAAATCATCCACATACAAAACTACGATGAGTGGTTCACCCCTCATCATGAGATAGTAAAGGTTGGAGTTTGCCTCACTCTTCATGAATCCCTTGCTCTGCAAGTAGCTATCTATGCACTCATACCATGCTCTGGGTGCCTGCTTAAGTTTGTATAGTGCTTTCTTTAACCTACAAACATGAGAGTCACTCCCATGCACCAAAAAACCTTCTGGTTCTTTGATGTACACCTCTTCCTCTATGATTCCATTTAGGAAAGCCATCTTGACATCCATCTGATGGATCTGCCATCCCATTTGTGCTACTAATGATATCACAGCTTGTATGGAGGTATATCTGGCCACTGGAGTGAATGTCTCATCATAGTCGATTCCCTCCTTCTAAGAGAACCCCTTGGCCACGAACCTAGCTTTGTATTTCTCTATGCTACCATCTGCAACATGCTTGATCTTATAGATCCAGCGAGAACCAACCATTGCCTTATCTATCGGCCTTGGCATTACCTCCCAAACATTGTTCTTCATGATGGAGTTGTATTCCTGCACCATAGCATCCTGCCAAACTTGTTGTTGTGCAGCATCCTGATAATTGGAAGGCTCACTGTCAATGAGCTCACTTATTAATGCCACATAATCTAAATATTTAGCTGGTGGTCTCCTCTCCCTGCCACTCATTCTAGGAGCTCCCATAAACTCCTGAGCATCTCATGCAATCTGAGTTTCCACTCGACTAGTCCTTCTCCCGATAGTAGGAGATACACCAATAGATGGAGCTTGTTGTTCCTTATTTTGTTGCTCCTGATCTTGTGGACTCAACTCACCCAAGGTACTTGTATCTGCATTTGTTCCTGTTACAGTGCCCTGTACCTAAGACTCTTGATCCACTTTTGGAGCTTCAATCTGCTGAATCTGCTCAACTGCTGGAAAATCCTCAGATTTTCTAAAGGCTTTCTCCTCCAGACACTTCACATCACCTCTCAGTATGATCCTCCTCATCCCTAGAATAAAGATCATGTATTCCTTGGAGGTTTCATTGTATCCAACAAAGAAACCTTTCTCTGCAGTCGAATCTAACTTGTTTCTTTTCTTTGATGGTACGTGATAGTATGCTATACTGCCAAAGATTCTAAAATGCCCGACCTCAGGCTTCTTTCGTGTAAAGGCTTCTTCTGGTGTCATTTTTCCCAAAATATTATGAGGTACTCTATTCTAAATATAGACTGTTGTGTTGCAAGCCTCTGCCCAAAGATACTTAGGCAGATCCTGATCAAACAACATGGCCCTGGCTGCTTCAACAATTGCCCTGTTCTTACACTCAACAACCCCGTTTTGTTGTGGGTTGTAGGGAAAAATCCACTCTCTCTTGATTCCTTCTTTGGTACAGAACTCCTGGAAGGATTTTCTTTTATACTCACCCCCGTTGTCTGTCTGAAGAACCTTGATCTTCCTGCCTATCATATTCTCCACAAGAGCTTTGAATTCTTGGAAGCGACTAAAGACCTTATCTTTGGCCTTCAAGAAATATATCCAGGTCTTCCTGGAGAAATCATCAATAAAGGTTACGTAATACTCATAACCCCTCAAAGACTAAGTAGACATGGGACTACAAATATTAGAATGTATCAAGTCAAGAACACCTGTACTTCTACGGTCACTTCTAGGGAAGGCTGCCTTTGAAAATTTCTTGAGTGCACACCCTTTACATGCATCACTGTGCTCTGCACTCAACTTTGGAATTCCTATCACGGTTTCTCTGAGCAATTTCAATGCCCCATGGTGTATATGTCCCATCCGTCTATGCCATAGCTCTCCTATTTCCCTGCTGCTATTATTGCTCACTAGTGCCTTTGGAGTTTCAAATTGTAATATGTATAAATTGTCACTTCTAACTCCAATCTACTTTTCCTTCTTCTAGTCCTTGTTTTTTAAATACACCTTCTGTCCTTGAAATAGTACGTTGTACCCTTTGTCTTCAAGGGCAAATACTAAAATCAGATTCATGCACATCCCTGGAACATGCAATACATCTGTGATCTTAATATCACTGCTTGACTCCCTCTGAAATGAAATAGTCCCTCTCCCAATTGGAGTGCATGTGGACTTGTTTCCCATTTTTATCTGGAAGCCTATTTCTTATGCTTTGTAGTTGGAGAAGTTTTCTCTAACTCTTGTCATATGGCATGCTGCACCACTATCAATATACCAGGCCCTTGTAGTGCTTGAGCTAGATAAGCAGTTTAGAAGAGCAAACTCATCATCTAGTCTAGAGGATAGCTCATCAACATCCGTTGAAGCTATTGTCTACTTCTTCTTCATGTCTCCTTTCTTCCAATTCGGACATTGACTGGCATAATGTCCTAGCTGATCACAACCATAACATTTAATTTTACTCAGGTCTTTCTTTTTCTTCTTGTCTCCTTTTGAGGTAGACTTACTGCTTAAGCCTTTCTTAGCTTTGCCTTTGCTAGCAAGAGCAACATTCTCTTCTACCTCACCCTTACGACCACTGCTGCTACCTCCATTAACATAACTCATTTGCAACTCTTCCTGAGTGAAATCAGTCCACAAATGATCCAAATCAAGAATATCTTATCGTCTGGATACAACTTTGACAAAGATGTCCCAATCTTTTGTGAATCCTGCCAATGCAATCCTAACAACCTCATCATCTGGTATTGCTACCCTGGTAGTTACCAGCTCATCATTTACTGTTTTGATCCTGGTAAGATAGTCCACAATGCTCTCCCCTTTCTTCATTCTGGTGTTTCTCAGCTTATCGCTGAGAATTAGCTGCTTGTTCAAATTAGAACTCTAGTACAGGTTGAGTATGGCATCATACATCTTTTTACAGGTGTCTAAATTTGCAATATGAGGAACAAGGTGGTCCTTGACCCCATCCATAGCGATGCGTCTAGCTTTGGCATCTTCTTTCCAATAGGTCGCTAGTAGCGTAGCATCTGTCGAAACAGAAATGGTAGTGGTTACGTATTCCTTCAGACCATTCTCCTCCAGTAATAGAAGAATTCTTTCTTTCCACACGCCAAAGTTTGAAGCCCCCTCAAGTCTATCTGAATCTCTTAATCCGGCTGGTGCCATTGCTGAAACCCTTGAACTTAAACCTCCCCTGGACACAAAAAGAAAATTGAAACTTGCACTTGTGTGATTAAACCCTAGTCTTCTCTTTCAAAGTATTAGCTCTAATACCATGTGAAAAATACATCTCCCTTATTGGTGTTGTGAAACCCAACAATAAATTCACTATTGTTTAATCTCAAAAATTTGAATAACAGAAATCAAATGACTAAAACAAAGAACTAAAGCATGCACAACACCATTCACTAAAATACTAAATGCAGAGAAAACCAATCACGCTTTGACAAAATGATTTACCCTAGAAAACCCCTAACTCTGGGGAAAAATCAGCATTCAAAGAGAGATTTTATTACTACATAAAGGAAGAAATTTACAACTGCCAGAACTTGGCATCCACAACAATACTGCAAACTTGGATAATATTCAACTCCTTCTTTTGTTCACTGCAACCTCTCTTTCATCCTGTGTCATTTCCTGCAAAAACCTTCAATCTGTATTTTTACAATGCACACATCAATTCCTTTTTATAATCTCTTATTCACCAACGGTGAAATAAAGCAGAGATTATCTTAGAAGCAAAATAGAGCTGTTGCTAAAAGGAATATCTCCAAATTGGCAAGTGCATTGTAGAAAAGAAGGAAAAATCAGAAAATTGGAGATAAACTTCTCCACCAATGCTCCATCCTGGGTGACACAATTCCAGGCTAGAAAAGCTTCCGAGCTACTATTTTCAACACTTTCTTCGATCCTGCCGCTGTAATCTGTTTGAAGGTTCCAATCTAGATTAGGTTATATAATCTCCCTTTGGTTATGAGGACTCCTACTCTCATTGGCCAGATGATTAATCAAATTGGGTCATTTGTTAAGGTTGATCCTATGGTGGGGGGTAGGGGGGCTTCGTGTAGGTTCACAATGGTTTATGCTTTTGTGGATATTTCCAATCCTCTTCCTGGCTTGATTTAGATTCACTCTTCTTTTAGCACTTGGCTGCAATTTCTAAACTTTGAAGGTCTACCTTTTAGGTGTTTCCGCTGCAATAAGATGGGGCACAAGATTGAGGCTTGCACTGCTCTAAGTTCTCCTGGCTCTAGATATCACATCCTCAAGAAATGGATCAAAAAACCTGGATCTTCTAACAAAGATTTTGTTTGACGCAACCATGGCAAGTTTCTCGATTTCCTGACTGTCACTGGAACTGATTCAGTGGCTCCATCAGAGTCTCTCCCAGGGAGTCCCTTAGGGCATGTGGTTCCTCCTGCCCATAATCTGGACATTGTCCCTGCTGTGATTGATGAGGATGACTCTGAGTCTGAAGGAACTTTCTCTTTTATGGAGGATCTGGATGATCCAAATTCTAATTTCTTTGATGACTTTGTGGTGGCTCCTCCTCCAAAATATGGGATTTTCCAGACTGATTCCAAGAAATTAAAACCTAACTATGGTGAAAAGCGGAAGAAAAGTAGGAAGTCTGAGGCTGAAAAACTTTGCATTGAAGGAAAGGAAGAGGTTGAGGAGGGCTCTCAGTGGACCATGGAGGCCCTCTTCTCCAGGAAAAATGCAAAAGTTTAGTCTTGCTTTGGCCTTTTGAATTTTTGGGATAAGTTCGAGCTCCTTGTTGGGATTTCCTTCTTTGGGGGAATTATTTTTTGTTGTCTTCTTCTTCTTCTCTTAGTGATAGTTTATGGTTATTTTTCTACTCCCTTTGTATCAAGGGCTTGCTCTATGTTTTTTGTTTACATCTTTTCATATAACAAAACAATCTTACTCACCAAAAAAATAATAACAATGATTTCTAATTTGTAAAACACATTTATTAATGAAAAATATTTATTTTGTTAGAGTGATCAATTTGATTCAAAAAGCCATGGAAGTCACTACTATCACATTTCCAAAAGGTTTAATGTGTCCTGAGATGATACCCACATGCCTATCTCCACGAAAACCTATGCACAAGTCCTCCAGTGGCCTCAATTATGGTCACATGAAATACCCATTATTGCAATCAAATAGGTCTCCTCGAAACCCGCCTGTTAGAGAAATGTTGGGCTTTGTAGAGTAGCACCCATCTCAAAGCTTTTATGATTTGCTTGGTATCTTTGATGATGTGGGGCTAACTGATATTAAGCAGGCCTACAGACAGTTAGCTAGAAAGTATCATCCTCAATCTTATAATAAACAAGAAAAAAAATTACAATATATCAAATTATAATATTTTATCAAAATTTAATAATGATATATATTATAAATCAATAAACTTAATTAAACATATATATATAATTAAATATTGATATAACATCATAATCTTTAAACATTAAATACTAATATAAAATTATAAAATTAACAACATTTTCCATATTGTGATATTTTTCATGGAAGAAACAATGAGAGATTTGACATCTAAAGCACCTTAGTGGAACATAAAAACAAATGAGATATGGATGAAATATTATTAATAAAGTTTGGAGTTGAAATTAATGTAGGAGGAGTATTAAATTGTCAAAAATGGTCTCCAATGAAAGATGTCCTTTTCACTAAAGATTATGATATTTGCATTGATCTTGTAACTTCCAATGTTTTTCTTTTCCTTCAACCTTGAGTGGTTGTTTACATCTTTTCCTTAAACCATTCCCTTATTTATAATTAAATAATCCTCTTCTAGAAGAATTAAACGCCCCCATGTGTTATGGGGGCCCTTTAGCCTAGAAGGTGGCTCCATGTGACATTTGTTTGTTTTTTCTAGTTTTTGTTTTATCTCTATGGAGTTAGTGATTAAGAATTATGTGTTAAGATGGGGGTCAATAAAATAAAATAAAAAATTATGTGTTAAGATAGGGGGTTAGTAGTTAAAATCTTTTGATGATTATGTTTTTAGGTATGATAGTAATTGTGAGAAAGATAGATTGAATTTTCTTATAAGATGTATTGTATACGTTTGTAGTGATAGAGTTGTGAATTTGGGTGTTAGATGTTTAAGTTTGAGTTAAAGGAGATAAGGTTTTTTATTTGTAATTTTTTTAGGATTAATTGTCGAGAAAAATCTCTTAAACAAAAAAAAGTTTAAAATGAGTTATATTGAAAATTGCTTTAATTTGGTTGGTAATGACATAGTGTGATGGTTAAACCGTGATGTTGTGGTTTTTTCCACCAAAGTTCAAACCTATATTGGAATGTTATTGCTAAGTATTCATGTTGGGGATGAGATCCTTCATTTGTGACCTCACCGATTTATAGCTCCATAGCTCGAGTAAAACTAAAAATTAGATTTAAAGATAATAAACACATGAAATTACAAATATTAAACATGTAATAAAAATATATATAATTTATTCAATTTAACTAATATAATTATTGATCTTATTTTTAGAAATTAAGATAATCTATTTTTATAATTTAAAATTTATATATTTTTATTACATATATTTAAAAAATTAAAATTATAATAAACATTAATAAATATACTATAACCACACTAATAACCAAATGAATTAATAAATATCTAACATCTATTTAAAATTAAACATGAGCAACTCAAAATAATTAAAAAAAACATTGTTGACCCCCCAAATAAAAATAGAAATCCCTTTCCCATTAAAACAACTTAAGCATAAGCTATACTAGCACTTGCACCAATGAGGTGCAATACTTACGCCGATAGGCTGTTCCTCCACATTATCCTTGGAGAAGAAACAAAACCGGGAAAAAGGGGTTTGCATTTAGTAGAAGAAATTTTGGATCAACTTTACAAGGACAATTTGATTAGTGAAATGGAAAACCCTTAAATTAGTAGAGAGAGAATGTAAGCCTCTAAAGGTTACAAATCTACTTTCAAATATTCTTGCAAGACGTTCAACTTAGTTGAGTAGGATACATAAGATGAGTGATGTTCACCATATATAGAATTTCTCTAAGACAAGACATGTAAAAAGGGAGCATGTTGGTGTAGGAATGCATGTTGGTGTAAGAATGCATGTTAAAAGATTCTTAGCATGAGAAGTGTTGAATACAAAAATAGTATAAAGCTGATAGATTCAACATCCATCGTTGAATGATGTAACTCTATAATGGGTCAAGGTAACAAAGGGGGGTCTATAGTTCATAAAGTTTTTGGGTTAGTAAATGAAGCTAACATTGCAAAATATGAATATTATTGTACATATACATGGTCAAGTGAGTTCCACTCTTTTACAAACTCAAATTCAAATTCGTGGACTATTCAAACTAAGTTAGATCATGTATTTTTTTCATGTATAGATTTTAGTTAGAATGAGTGACTCAAAATAGTGGTTTGATTAATGGCATTGTAGAATTTTAAGCCCACTTGAGATGTATCAACTTCCTAGGGGACTACAACTCACAAATATGGAGTCTTCAAATGACTTTGTCCAACTTTTAGATCTAGTTCAACCAAGTATATTATAGATGCATTATTTAATCAAAAATAATATTTTCTCTTATTTTATAGTATATTTATATCATGTATTGAATTAATTGTTAAATTAAATACATAATTCAATGCAAAGCATATCTATGTAGTTATTGTGAATAAAGATAATGAACATACTATTTGCCACCAAGGAAAAAAATTGGAAGCCCCTATCATATATGAAGAATAGTGAGTGTTCTACAAGATTAGTAGTTGTTAGTAAAACACAAGGCTTAGGAGGTATCTAATGGAGAAATCAGATGTGTAATTCAAAAAAAATTGGCACATTTAAAAAAAATTGACCAAATATGGGGTTAGATCATTGAATAAAAAATTGTAATAATTGACCACAAAATACACTTATCCACGAAGATTAGAGTGTCAATATGTGGTTTATTAAAAAATAAATTGGTGGAATGACACAAAGATTGTATATATTTTGTAAGTATGTTTTATACTTATTGATATATTTCAATTTAGTATGCTACGTACTTAAATTCTTTGATTTGACTATGTTGTGTACTTAATTTATTTTATTCAAGCATGTTATATACTTATTAATCTAAGAATTTGATTTGAAAATTCTATTGAATTCTTCAAATGTAGAAATTAATGGTATCAAACAAGCTTCTACATTCTTGTGGTTGGCGTTAGTGCTAAAGAATTTTATAGCCTTGACAAAAAGAGAAGCTTTTAATTTGTGACTAATATAGTGGATCCCTAACTCTGGCTTTCTAGTTATTCTAATGAGTTTGCTTTGATCCTCTTATCCCATCTCCATGTGAAAGAATACATTGTAGAAGTTCCACGGATATGTTGTCCCCCTCTTTAGATAATATCCATGGAAATTTCTCTCCTTTGTGGAGTTGGCACAACTTCCAATATATTAACTCACCATTAAGTCCCAACAAATAAAATTACAAATCACCATTGACAAGAAAGAATAATTGTAATCTAATTGATGTTTATGCATCATCCTTTGACCATTTATTACTTGTAATTGATCATAAGTAGTCATACAATACTTGTATGGTTTATGTATTTATCTTACATTAACATATCTCACTTTAAGAGTTACCACTTTAAACCAATGACATTATTTTTTCCCATTATTATATTATACCTATATCTCCTTTGACCAAGACAATAAATAACCACTTATTACAATCATCTCCATAATAAATAAAACTAAACCAAGGACCTAGTAGGCTTAATCTCTAGTTTAAAGTTCTTGTGACAACATATAATAGGGTCAACAATACATGGTATGCAAGAAACCATATTAGCCACATATATAATATTCATATATCTATCAAATAATAGTTTTACATTTGTATAAACCCCCATACTCTTCTAATACTTAACAATTCTAAGATCCACTTTAATGAAATGGGGAAAGCATAATCTAGTAATATTTGTATTAAATACCCTTACCATTTACTTGGGTCCCTATCTTGAGATAACAATAAATTACACAGTATTATGTGATGGTGGGTTCATTTTCATACTCTTTTATCTATCCCCATACAAATTTCCTAATAATTTAATTAATTGCATTATAAATTTTTAAATCCACATTGTGTTGTTTGACAAACAATACAAAGAAAGGAATGTAGTCATTATCATACTCTTACCTAATTATAGAAGATGGTTTAAATTAATTATTCTAGAAGATGGTTTAAAGGAATAGTCATTGTGTTATTTGGTTTGTTTAACAAATTTACAAAAATATTAATTATTTCATGTTAATCCTTCTCAAAGTTTAACTTAGTAAAAACAATTAAAAACAAATTAATACATATCATATTTAATCTAATAAAAACATTTAGAACAATTATAGAACATTAAAATAATAACATTTTGCATTATTCAGCTGAACAAAGCAACACTATTTTAACATGATACATTTAGTATAAGCTTCATCCCAACATTAAATGAATAGTTAAACTTCAAAATATACATAAATAAAATTCATCCTGGAATTAAATATGTACATAGATCAACTTCGTCCTAGAATTAAATGAACAAAGATTTAAACATTTAAAGGAAAAACACGTGTGGTTATGTATTTCTCGCACAATTACGAGTCGCGTCAAGATATAAAATAACTATATGATATTTATTAACGAGTATAGATTAATTATATTTTAAGAGAATCAATTTTAAATACCACTTTCACTGTTCACACGTACTTTGAGGAAATAAAATAACAATTGTGCATAAATTAATTATATTTAAAGATTGTCAGTTTTCAATCCAGTACACCTTTGAAAATGCCAATTACAGAAAAGATCTGTGTAAATATGACTTAAGCTCTTCTGACAAGCCTTATTTCCTTGCAACCAAGACTCGCCACAAATTAAACTTTACCATTAAAAGGGTGCTTTTCTTCATTACCATAGTTCGAAGTAGAAACAACTCAAACTAACAAAAACCGTAGAAAGCATGCCCGTGCAAACATTTATAATTTCACATCTGTAATTAGACTAAAATATTAAATTGATTCGAACATTAGATGGATGCTATCTAGCAAATATCTAGAAAAACATAAGTATATTTAAACCATCTTCTAGAGTTAAGCCATCCTATAACTGGCATTTGATTTGTATCCTTCCTTTCAGAATAGACTCATAATATATTCATGCAAACATTCATTTCACAAATCATCGTAAAATGCTTCATGCAAACATGCATTTCACAAATCATCGTAAAATGTTGAGTCCAATTAGAGAAGGTTTCACGTTACAACTGTTCAAAAGTTGCATCTTCAATATAACAGATCATACGCATGATTTGCATATCCCAATTCAGAACAAGAGATAAACAAGAACCAATGGACTGGACGGAACACAAAATGAAGCTAATCTGAACACATACTAGTCTTCCACTAATCTACACACTGCCTACCTATTCGCCATGCTGATTCGCCATTTCTAAAACATATCGCCGAATACTTGCAGCCAACATGAACCCTGCACAAAATAGACCATTTACTGTCTAATAAGTACCGATTCTATAAAATTAATCAACAAAGAAAAAATAAAGTTACAAGGGTTGTGCAAGATTCACAATAGAGTAGCGTCCACTAACCAGCTCAAGGCTTCTTAGCATGTTTGGCCACCTTCAAATCCTTAGCCCCCACACCGACACCTCCTCCAAGACCGCTACCACAACCAGCACCACCCAACCCGCTTCCACCTCCTATACCACCACCTATACCACCACCAAGTCTGCTTCCACCACCTATACCACCACCCAGGCCGCTTCCACCACCGGCACCCCCACCAAGACCACCTCCACCTCCAAGACCAAAACCTCCACCCAAACCACCACTAGCACCACCTCCAAGGCCAGACCCTCCACCAAATCCACCACCGGCACCACCTCCGCCTCCAAGTCCGGAACCTCCACCAAACCCACCTCCTGCACCAACGCCAGAACCAACGCCTACTCCACCGCCACCTCCACTGCCTCCCACTCCCCCACCAAACCCAGAACCAACCCCAAGACCTGAACCGCCTCCTAAATCCCCTCCACCCACTAAGCCACTACCACCTCCGATACCGCCACCGACTCCACTTCCTATACCACCACCAATGCCCGAGATATTATCTATATGATAAGTGGCCTTCTTCTCGATGTTCCTTGCACAAGTTACTAAGCCTAAGAGAGCACAGACGCTCATCATAACCAACACAGCCCTAATACTCCCCATTTTCTACCCTCTACTGCCTCTGTGCCTTGTACGGCCTCCGTGCCTTGTACCAGATCAAACGGTGGACAGCTATGACGGGATGTGAAATCCCTAAAATGACAGCGACCATGAGATCTCACCAGTTATAGGTGAAAGAACACGGCGAGAGGACTGTGTCACGGATAGATAAACAACAACCAAGTATTAAATGGACCGAGCAATGCACCAGTCTATACAATGAACGTTGACCAAGCTTTGAAAACAAAACTTAAACCTGCAATTGAAAGATGTGACGTTGTCGCAGGTGATGTACACGTACTGCGGAATGGCTACAAGATTCCTCGGCAAATGAACCGGCTGAGATTGCGTACCACCCAAACTAGTCGACTAATAATGTGAGATGACACCGGTTAATGCCAAACTGCAGACCGCCTACAAATACATAGTACGGTGATGCCGAGAATAATATGCCGACGGGAAAAATGAAGGAAATGAAGTACACCGAAGAAGAAGACGCACTTTAAAACGACGTGACAGGTACTGGCCAACTGGAATAGTTTGTGGGGTCCCGCCGGCATCAGACTGCTGGAAATGCCGGTGGTGTTCCCCCACATATAATAGCCTATCGACTAATTAAAGTAAACGCAAGTGATATTGTAAGTAATAAAAACAAGATAGGGCGTGGCTTGGATTTACTCCTATCATGCTTTAGTTTATTTAACTATATTAAAAATACATTGAAGGATAAGAAAGGTCGCTTCTTGATAGAAGCATTTAAAATAGAAAAATAAATGGGTGTTTCCATCTCCTAAGGATTGTTTCTTTGGCTTGGAAGTTACCTTCATCCTTCTTTTTCAAAGAGGATCCCAATCCCAGTTACATACAAGTTATGAGTGACTTCTAATAATGACATTTACCATTTATATTTCTAAGTGTGTCTTTCAAATTATTCCAAAGAAGGGGAATATAGAAAATAATAAATTTTATAAATATTTTATAGATTTTTTAATTAAAGATTTTTTCGTTAAGGTATCAACTGTGAGCAAGAAAATATAAGGAATTGGTGGATATCCTTTTCTAATGGATCTTTGGAGAGGGAATGAAGCATACAAGAATTTATTAATGTGGATATCTTTGGTTGATGGATTTGTGTAGAGGGAATGAAGCACACTTTTTTCTTGATTGGTAATTTGAGAGTTTTTAGTCGGGTTCGAACTAAGTGAGATCAGAAATATTGGACACCATCTTCACAATGAACACATTGCATTAACATGAATAGACCAAGTCTGCAAGTATAATGGTCTAGGAGGGCACAAAGCACACAAGCACATTGACCTAAGGAGAGTTTGGAAAATGATGTCAATTGCATGAACACCATTAGCTTCAGTGTGAAGGTCCAAACATGTGAGCATAATTTAGATTAGCTAGGGCATAATGTCCACAAACACAATGACCTAGTTGAGATTTGAACCTTGGTGACTGAAACAATAATGTCATGTTTTTAATCATCACACTACACCACGAACAATAATTAACACAATTTATCAAAATTATTTTAAACATTATTTATTTATTAATCTACTTATCATATAATAAAATAAGTTTTATTTAAAAATAAAAAACAAATTAATAATATGTTAATTATTATTTATATATTTAAATATAAATTAAAATATAATGATACCACCATACAATGTAATGGATTACTAAATTTAATTTTAATTATATTTAGAAAGATTTAGAAAAAAATCATATATAATTAATTATCATTCATAATAATTATTTAAAAGACTTATTAAAAATTATATTGTTATATAATTAATTAATTTTTAAAATTATTGATAGTATGAACTTTATTAGCTTTATAATATAAGCTTTATTAGTATTGTAAAAGAATTATTGGATGACATAATTGAATTTCAATTTATTTATTATAACTATTGAACATATTCTAATCTTAATTGAATTATAAAATCTATATAATTATAATTATAACTTAATCTATATAATGATAATTATAATAATAAACTTAATCCTAAACTTATTTTTTAATTATTATTTTAAGATAATATTTTTTGGAGTAAAAATAAAATTTATTTAAGAGTTGAGATTACAACTAGATTTTCAAATGATGACCACCATCACTATGTTCAAGAGAAGGATGATCCACCAAGGGATCCTACAAACCCAAGGGAAAATATCCATGACAAACAATAAAATGTCAGCCTGCCTCAATTAAACCCAACTTAACCATCTACCCGCCCTCTCTCTGATCATCTTGAATAGTCTTGAGGAGGTATTATGTTTTTTCATAATCCAAACCATCCCATCCAAATACATTTTAGCCTTGAACCCCTTCTGAAACCCATTTGGCAAGACAATCAACAACTCTATTCCATTCTCTAGGAACATGAAAAAAGGATATTGAGTCAAAATTAGTCATCAAACCAAGGATTTGTTTAACCACCCTAGTGAGTCTCCATGAAGCCTCTTGGGTCTTTCCTTTGTTCAATAATGAAACAAGAATCATAGAGTTGGAATCACAAATAAATCTTCTTCATCCCTTTGCAAAGGAAATTTGAAGGGCTTGTGGAATTTCCCAAGCTTCCATAAAATTATCTAAGTGCACACCCATATAAATAAAGACGATGAATTGAACCAATGCATTCTAATGATCTCTTGACGATGTCTACAAAACGATTTAGAGAGAAAGGAATAGGGCATTGATCATTGCTTTCATTTGGTGTGCTTGTTGGATATTCTTGTCATACAACCTTGGAAAATACTTGCCTTGCCTGTGTAGGAGTAGTCTCAAGTAAAAAAATGGCTAGAAAATATTAGGTTCTTCATAGCTTTTGTGTATTATTCTCCTTAATTTGATGGTTTCATTCTTTCATGCAATCAAACAAGGTTTTTGTATGTCAGGTATGAACAAGGATACTCCTATCTATTTGTAGAGTCAAAGTCCATGCATTAGATACAACATCTCTTGGTTTTCAATACCTTGGTGCATCGTGTCTATTTTCTATATCAAAGTCTAATACGATGATCAAAAGCAATATCATCTTATCCTATTTCATCACATATCCAATAAAATCTTGAATAATCGTAGATTTGTTGGAACATTGAATCAATCTCAATAATAAAGGCTAATCAATATCCATCTCCTTCTTCTACTGCTATCCATGCTTAAATTTACATCCTAGTATCATGAAATACAACCAAAAATAATATAATATTTGTCCACCCTCCATCCACAAATCGTTAGAATAGATCTCATAGCATACATCCTGCATAATCATCTCATATCAATAGAAAAGATAAAAAATAAATCATACATAGCATTGCATTACATACATCCTACATACATGAATCATCATACATATATATGTGTGTGTGTGTGCATCCACATCATATTATGAATATAATAAATGAAATAACCATCATTCATCATATAAGCATGTCATAACATCTCATAAACATATGCATCCATACATAACACATCCATAATGCATCCATAGGTATACATAGGTATACATACATTGCAAAAGATCATAAGCATGAAATAAGAAATTATAGTATAAATATCGCATCATCGATCATCTCACATATATATCCAAAAAATGAATGTCATGATACATATCAAAGTGTGTGATATATCTCAAAATATACACATGAGGCTATCCAAAAACAACCCATGAATGGAAATACATCATGAATCATGTTTATATCAACTATATGGATACAAAAATATGTACATATGTACATGGAGCTAACCCCTGCTTCCTTGTTCCTCTTTGTAAAGTCCCCTTGGTGGTGTCTAATGTCCACCTGATGGACCTGCTCCTCATGATTGTCCAACTGATAGACCACCCAATGATCCTCTCAGAGCCAAAGCACTCATCTATGAAAAATTAGGTCATCGATGGTGGGGAGGAACCTGCATATAGTACATGATCCTATAATAGGACACCTCAATCATGGCTTGTCCATAACGAGAAGTTGATACCATTTGATCCTATGCTTGGGAGGTAGCCTCAAGTTGTTTTTGTGTAGTTTTCTTTCTTAGATGTAGCTTTGTCTGTTGTCTCTGTGTCCTCTCCTGATCTCCCTCAGAATGGGCTTGGTCTCGCTCCTATCTCAAGATATCTCACTCATGTCAAGCAATATCTCTCTCTTGCATGTATGTGTCTCACTCCTAGTGAGCTTGATTTCTCTGACAATCCTTTGATCTAGCTCTTGAGTGACTTCATGTACTCTCTAATCCTGAATCCCGAGCACTACTACTACCTGATACTACTATGGAATGTGTGGTGGTGGACCTAAAGATGGCCCTTGTGGTTCCTATCTAGACACCTGTCATGGAATCTGAATATGACATCTGCCTCCTTTGCCTCTCTATCCCCTGCCACCTACATCTTCCCCTACTAGATCTATAAGTCTACTAGGCCTGTGCTAGGTGAACCACATGTCATATCTTGCAATAGTACTTGAATCGTCAAGCCCACCTGTGTATACCCATGGTAATGGTACAAGTTGTGCAAAATCATCTATAGTAGTCTAGGGCACTATTTAAGGTCCCCACTCAAAAATCTCTCAGTATATATGAGCATCCATCACCCAATAATCATCTCTTGGAGCATCCTATTGCTTCCCAAACTAGCAAGCAACCTGATCTAATAGATATCTCTCAATAATATAAATAGTCTGACCCATGAGCCATCAGGTCTGTCGGCTATAGCTAAGGTGTGTGTCATCATCCTCCTAAGCTTGAGCCTATATCCAAGGTCTCCATGTAAAAATGGTCATATGTCATCAATGATCCATTGCCAGTATGTTGTTTGTTGCTCCTGTGTGGTGGAGGGTGGTCATCCCATCATACTGATATACTATCAAGTCCTACTCCTCTATAGCTCTAAATACCACAACTAGTTGGAGAACCACAATGTGCTCCCTTGCCCATATATGAAGCAAGGTAAACCCCGCAATTTGTCGGAACCCTCTCAATACACCACCTAGTGCATGTCATGGTATAAATGGGCCAAAATGCAAGTACCCCAAGTGTAGACAAGAAAATCCTTCATAATCCTCTATATGACTACACCCCATCTTGGGTTGAATAATCACAACCTTCTATTAGGAGACAAGACTTCCATGATGAGTCCTGCAATAACCAAGGTAAGATCACTAGCAGTGTCAACGGAGCATCGCAAGTCAATCTGTCCTCCACTCTTAACACATGGAACATGGCCTCTAGGACAATGTCTTCATCATAAACCACCCACTCACCATGAATTGACACTCGTAGGATCCTCCAAACATCCTCTAGGGTCACTGTTTCCTCGCCCAGGTTGAAAGGTGGAAAGAAGATGTCTCTAAGTGCCATTGCTCCACTAAGGTTGTCATCAAAGCCAAGTGGATCCTAATCTCTAGCATGAAAGCAACATGGTACAGTCCAACTATTGATGGTCAAATTGACACAACAAACGTTAAGCAAAATATTTTTATCCTACTTCTCCTGAAAAAAGAAAACTAATAATAAAATCGCCTATCTTCCAAGGTCTCGATAGTTGGTTCACAACTGTACTACATCACTCAGTGGTCAACATGACTATAATATTCAAAGGTCCTTTGCTGGTTTAAAGCAACAAACTAATATTTTAAATGTTCCAACAGTAAATTTTTTTAAAGAAACAAAAAAAGAGACATCGCAGGTTTCAGAACAGAAAATGTGAATACATATAGTTTCAATATTTAGACATGCAATCTTGTAATAAGCTTTTCTTAAAGTCAAAACTGAAGAATGAAACAATTCATAATCATTTATGCAATTATATCCATTCACAGTGCATATTTAATAAGCATACTTGCAATTTGTTTTACCAAAATTAATTAAAGACACATTAAATTAACTCATTACAGATTTTGCAAATCAATAAACACAAGGAAAATACCATTCACAAATGACATGGTAGATGGTTTTAAATTTGACCCATTCTATTAAAATTATTCAATTAAGTAGAATTTACGTTCAACAAAATCCACTGGTGCATGAAAAACCATTGTCTTCAATGCCACTACTAAACTTGAGAAACTACTATAAAAACTAACTAATTGTGTAAAAGCTTTAAAAATTATAACTTAAGGCTACAAACTTGACTTCAATTTCCTGACCTTTACAATAAGGAGAATTCTCTAACTTATAGAAAATAAAAACATTGAAATCCCCTCCTGAAACCCAAATCCACAAAAATAGGGCACCCAGATTCACAATTCTAGGGATGCCCATGTTCAACTAGAGTGTCCACTCAATCAAAACTACATGTGTATGGGAAATAACGCTTCTATCTTGGCTTTTCAAAGATGATCCATAATTAACTGTTGTGTCCTCCCTATAAAATAGGGTGCCTAGAAATGTTGACTTTTGTTGACTTTATTCTATTTCAAAAAATAGAATATTCTCTTCTTCTACTTGGTCAACTCCTTCGAAAACCCATGATATTCATCAAAATTGTTGAAAATTTGTTCCAAGACCTCTTCATTAGGTATGTCAACCCATTCTATCTTAAATCTTGATTGCTCAAACTCCCCTGCAGCTATAACAACAATTTCTCACAACTGATTGACATCCTTTGTAGCCCACCGAATATCGGATTTAAAATGATCATCAGCTTGTCTAGGAGAGTCTCTTCGAGACTATCTCCTTTTTCCATCAACTTTTCTAACTATTTACCCAAATTATCTTTATTTCCTGCAGTGAATTCAATTGATTATTTAGAGGTAACTCCTTGGTTGTGACCTATGTAACAATCTCTTTGAATATCCTTGTGTGTCCACATATATCCTGTTGAGCTTTGAGAAGGATTATTCTATGCGCGATGAGGATTTCAGATCTGAAGGTAAGTATATTAATTGACTTCTTGATATATTTTGGATCTTCATCACCAAAGATCCCTGATTCAATCATTCTTTCCCTATGTATTTTATTTATGGTTTTCAACCTTCTCAAGAACCCTATATACTTTTCTTCTTCTTCCCACAAGTTTTGTGCATACTCCTCTATCTATTTGGAAATGGTGTGTGCTTCATTATATTGCTTAGACCCTCCCACCAGGAATTCCTCAATATATGTCTTGAGAACATTGAACCAACTATCAAACCATTGAGCCTTTATTTTCATATTAATTAATTCATCAGCCTCCTTACAACTCATTAACATGGGCACCTCTGACAATGTTGGCTGCTCCAAGGTTGATTCAATGAGCTCCTTCAAAAAACTCATCATTTGTCCCACTTGATATTTCAACTAATCCTTGGCCTATTTGTCTTTTACCATTCTCAATTTTGTTGAACTTGCCACAATGTCAATGAGTGTCATCTATTGATTTCTAGTTTGCTTCCCCAAAATAATTGTGCTCAATTGGTAGTCAGAAGCCTACAACTCTCTATCATCCTTATTAATCATTGGGGTTACAATATCTACAACCAAATCCCCATCATTTGTTAGCCTCATGGACTATATTGCTCTTGGATTTTTTTTGGGTTTTACCTTGTCCACTTCTTTCATCATTTCATCCCATCTCACTGGTTGAGCCTCAACCTTTTGTCGCTTCAACTATTCATCTCTTCTCTTCTGCTCTTCCTCTTTTAATCGAGCTTCTTCTTCTTCTCTAGCCATGTCCTCAACAACCTGTTTTTCCACACTTTCCATAATTTCTCATTGCTCATCTTTAGTCAACATGTATTCAACTACAACCTCCTTCCAAATACTTCCTTCACCGAATTTCGTATCTTCCTCCTCATTTGATTCCTACTTTTCCTCCCGTGAAGGAGTCTCTTCAGAATCCAAGGGGAGAGGAGACTCAGTGACTTTTATTACTGGGGAATTTCTCTCTTTAGTAGTAGTCATCTCAATTGTTAAAGGCATAGTAAAAGGACCTTCATCAGTTGTTTCCTTAGTGGTTAGTGGTGGAGTAGTAGAAGTACCCTCTTGAGTATTCTTAGTTGTTGGCTATATCGTGGCAATAGGTTGAGCACCCAACCCTGATACTACTCTTGCAAAAGCAGCCTCAAAAGTGACAGTGGCCTTTTGAAAAGCCTCCATAACATTCACAATTGTTGGCTTTGATTCTTCCAACTAAGAAATATTATTTTTCAGTCTCTCGTATTTCTTTGGTTCAATAGTCAAAGAGGATTCGACCTATGAATCCTTTCTCTTTCCTGTGGTTTTTCCTTAAGGTTGGTTGATGTGTAAGTCAACCCACTTTAATCTCTTATCAATAACCACCTAAGAAACCTTGTTTATATAAAAATATTCTTTCTCCATCCAGTTGATGGGCTCCAAAACTCTTGTTGCAATTTCATCTACCTCATATTGAGAATCAAGGGTGATGCCATCATCTGATATCCCCTCGGATATATATCCTCCTTAATATTCAAGTCCCTCATCTTAGGGATAGTCAACCTTTCATATCCTTTTTTCCTTACCTCAAATTGATCCTAAAGATCATCCAAAAAGTCCTCAAGGTGATGCTCACGATAAGGGAACAAAGATGCATATAGACCATTCATCTTCCCCTTTGGGTCAAAATTCTTCCTTGCCTCATAAAACTTTAGATTGTGAGCTTGGAACTCCTTTGTTGTTATTTTTGCTACTACTACTATTAAACATGAGTAAAAACCTAACTCAAGAGGGAATGTGTGATAACCTACTTTGTGCTTGCTTGTGAACTTTGCATTCACCTCTACTGCCTAATGGGAGAATTCCATTAGAATTATCTTATCACTGCAACACTTTGGCAACTTGAATGGTGTCTTATCAAAACCAAATAATCTTATGTAGGTGGCCCTGGGATATTGGATGAACCAATTCCCCCATTCTCCTATAAATGTCATGGATTCCTTAGTTAACAGGAAACCAATATCTCTCGTCAATTGATTAATAACAACATACAAGAAGGCATCATTTACTTTGTTGAAGTGCTTCTCCCCCTTTTTGAGCTCCAATTGATCATAATATTTCCAAACTTTATTCTCACCGAGTGCTTCCCCAAGGACCCCTACTATGCTTAGGCCTAGGAAGTTTCCTATTATAGCAACACAATAGATAACATAAGAACTCATGTAAAATACCTTGGTCTCCTTCACCTTGGTGATCTGATCATGAATGGCATCATATACCATTTTCTTCCATTCCAAGTATTGTTTCCCATCAAGAATAATTTGAATAAAAGAGAACATCTAGGTTTCAAATGCATCTGAATCTTCCTCCCCAAACGCTCTCGAAAATAGTGTGATGATCTCCCCTACTTCTAAAGAGAAGTAAAACCTCTTAGGCTTGGTGAGTAGTTTGTTTATTGAATTTTTCTTTTTTTTCAACCACCTCTTATTTATATATCTCTTATTTTCGTCCATATTCGCTTCATACTGCTGCAATGCCTCAACCTCTGTCAGGATTTTGAGGTTGGATGGGGAGGTAGGCCAAAGAGTCGCCTTATCATTCCAAATGTTAGATCAATAATTTTAGTCCCCTCAGGATCAATATATTTCCTTTGAACCAGGTTATATGTGTGTGCAACAGCTAATATGAACTCAGGACATTGCACAACTATTGGAAATGAAGCCACATGTGCCAATCCTGAATTAGCAATTTTCTTAGCCCTCGAACTAGCATCTTATGTGAAAGTATCTTTGACAAATTGCTCAAGGTCAATATGGCCAACCAATGTATCAGTTATTCTCATCAAATCTACCTTTTTTTCTTTTGGTACCTCCTCGACACCAGTATCTCCCTCTGAATCAGACATTATCTAACATGTAGTAATAATATTCATTAGGAAAAGAGAGATTGAAATGAATCAAGTATTAAATGCACCCCATATTTTATGTTGAAAGGAGTAATCATCTACCAGATATCTCTGTTATTTTCGGGAGTCAGGATTGAGATGGAACCTGGAATATGAACATTACTAAACCATATTATCAGACAGTTGGACATTGGAGTCAAGGTGGACATAGGAACCAAAACCCTAAAGTAAGACTATTGGAAGTCAAGATTAGGATGGAACCTAACACTAGATCAATCCATTTGGAATAGGTAATATTTTGTTTTCAGTTTCGATCTCGTAACAAGGGAAGAAGTTAGAGTCAGAACGGTGTTGAGAATGAGATATCCTCTTCGTGCAAGGTTCTGGTTTCATTTCGAGTTTCAATCCCACAACAAGGGTGGAGGTCAGAATCGAAATACCACTAGGAAAAAGAACCATACGAGGGTGCAAAGTAGGGGTTCCATTTTGAAACCCAATTCCAACACATGTGCAAAAGTCAGAATCTAGATGACATCAAGCACATGGGTGATGAGGCGAATTTTCAATAAGTTTACCAAACCTTCGAGAATTGGGGTCAAGATCAACTCAAACATAAAAACCCTCCTAAAGGTCGACCCTACACTTAGTTAATTTAGTTCTTTCAAGGATCAAACGTGGGGGAGAACCAAGGGTTCAAACTCAAATTTGGATTTACAAGGGTTAAAGATTTTCAAATTTTAAAGGGTTGACCCAGTTGTATAGAAATCCTAGTTGACCTAGGGCATGAAAAAATGAAGAAACCCGCTTGCTAAATGTGACAAAAATCAAAAGTAAAACAAAGAAAAATACATCACGAGCAAACTAAACAACAAAAAGAAAAAAATAAATGAGCAAAAAGAAAAATAAGAAAACAAGAAAGTGGAAAAATGAAACAAGCAAATGAAAAATAAATAAAAAAGCAAGAAATAGAAAACCCTACCTCAAAGGAAACATGATGGCAAGACAAGTAACGCACAATTGAAGGCCTCGAAGCTCGAACCCACACTCTATCAATTTCTCTATTCTAGCTCTTACTCGTGAAAATGAAAACCAATTAGGAGCCAAAACACAAAGGTAGTTCAAATATATATGGGTCTCACATGTGTGAAGTGACCCATCATTAATGTGGGTAGTTTGGGCATCAAGATTGGGATTGAACTCGAAAAGTGAACCAACGCAAAAATCCAAAAGCCAAGGTAGAAATCAAGAACACACTCCGCACATGAACCTTCAAAAAAGTGCAAGGTTCTAGTTCCAATACAAAACCCAAACCCGATAGGAAAAAACACAAATGGACGTAGAAATCGAGATTGGGTTGGAATCCAAAATAGGAACCTTCCAAAGGTGCAAGGTTCTAATTTCGGTATGAAATATGATCCCAAAAAGATAAAGGAAAACCAACAAGTAGAGATCAGGATCAGGATGGAACAAGGAAGGTGAACCTTTGCAAGGAGCGAAGTTCTAGTTCCAACCCAAAACCCGAATCCAATAGCTAAAAACAAGGAAAGGAAAAAAAACATGGGGATCGATTTCAAAGTAGAGAGAAGGACATGAACCTTGAACGTTCAAAGTTCTTGTTCTAGTCTGAAACCCAAACCCAATAAGAGAAAAGAAAACAAGGCCTAGAAAAAGACAACTCCCAAAGCCAAAACAAAAACACAAAGGGCAAAGAGCAACAAGGGGGACCCATTTTAGCCAAAAGAAGAAAATGGGGTGGTTATGCAAGGCATAACACCAACCACTCTTAAGAATAGTACATTGAGCTTCCCTAATTTAGTCAGTCACTCTAGAATCTGTGGTCTCCTCTCTCAAGAAAGCAGAGGATGGAAGACAATTTGCATGCATAATACACACAATGTCAATTTGCTAAAAAATTAGGAAAAAAGTCTAAGGCAAAATTTATAGAATGCAAAAGAGAGCCTTTATTGCAAAGGTGTTGCACACTGCTGGTTTGGAAAATGTGTCGCTATTTTGCAATAGCATCACTATCCTAAAAATGCATTGCTATCATACGAAAATGTCACAATTTTAGTATCGCTCTACAAACACGAGTCTTTGAAATCATGCAAACACGTCACTATATTTTATACAAACCCGTCAGTAAAAAGAAAAAGTGTCAATGAATTTTCAATCTCCCACGTATATGTAGAACACTGACACCTAATGCAAAGGCGTTACCATATTTTACAGAGGCGTTAGTTAGGTTTTAGAAGCATCACCCAAATCATGACACCTTTGTTTGAATTAAACTTTCACTACATAGAAATGTGTGCAAGAAAATTTTTTCAAGGTGCATACCAATGGTCTTGCATCAATTGGCCACTGGAACTCTAAGACATGATCCACACAATGTGTGGGAAGCACTTTGTGTGCCATCTCATCAGGTCCCCTAGAGGAATTCTAAGTTGGAATCATAGGATCACTCTAAGATCTCTCAAATTCTCAAAAGAAAAGTGTGCAAATGAGCTTCAAATTGACCCAAATTTATATATGCATTGCCTAACTTAGGGTTTTAGACCTATATCTCCATTTTCTCGCTTCACAACCTATCATGGTCATTTCATCAAGGTCTTAGGACTTATTTCTTGTCCTCTTCGCAGTCGAACCATTCTTGTAGCTTCGTCATGAACTTGACCTAAAAATTAGTTTTTTCACTCGATCTCTTGAGGGAGTAGCATACCAACATTCTATCAACCATTGGGGCATAGTGAGGCATCCAAAAAAGTCATTTAAAAAAAATTAATCTGAGTAATGTTGGTCTAAGTAGTATCAATTCTTTGAAGCAACACAACAAGTACCTTGCTTCAAAGAGGGGCAAAATGTAGACACATAAAAAAGTCCTCAGAATATTAGACACCAATATTTCTTATATTAACAACATTTCTCACCTAACTCACCTATTTTCATCTATTTAATTAAACAATATCAATTGTTTAATTAAATTCATTATTTTCTTCTATTAATTTAATAATTAATTTTATTTGATTAATTCATCACCTTTACACTAATTTTCTTCTCTTTTAATTAAATGATGCAAATCATTTAATTGTCATAAATCCTCTTTGATTAAATAATTCCTAATTTTTTAATTAAAGTTTCTATTTCCCTTCACTTGCATATTTAGATAATTTCTAAATTGTTTAATTGGTTAATTTCCTCAAATCATTCAAAGAATATTATCATGGAATATTCCCTTTTCAAATTCAAATATTTCTCTCCACATGGAAATATCTCTCCTATGCTCCTAAAATTAAGGGATTTGATATTGTCTCAAGCAATTTGAAGCTTTGATTAAAATCCTTGATCCATGTCATTATGCATTACCAACCTTTGATTTGATCTTTGATCCATGCCATATTCTCTTATCCATTTTCATCCATTGATTAGCTAATTCAATCTCAATCCTTAATTCATTCCAAAAATTTATAAATGGTCTTCATTTTACATGAATTCTCATTCACAAGCTTTCAAGTAACTAAACTCTACTTATTTTCACACTCATCCTTAAGCCAATTACATTTGTGAATCGCCATTATCATACATCTTTGAATATTTTACATCATCAACCATGGATTAGGCTTGAAGCTAAGCACTCTGCACCAATTCCAACACTAATCCCCCAATGGGATTGAGGTTTGCATTTGCTAATTAGATTTTCAATTGTATTACTTTGATATTTCATGCTTTTATTGATTCTTATTTGGTAATTGTGAAGAATCTCATTGAATATGGTTTAGTATGATCAATTACTTGCTTTCTTAGTTAATTTCAATTGCATTTGATCATATTACCTAACCTTTTTATAGGTTCATAGATATTCCATTTGAAAGGGATGCTAGAAAGGCAATGCAAACAAGGTCACTAATAGACTCTAATTGATCAAGCAAATCTGTATGGTTTCTTTGTGGCATCTAGCTACCTAGTTGGAGGTAAATGCAATGTAAGGGTACCAATATTTTATCTTAAATTCACCCTGAAAAAAAATCATGTGAGAATAAACAAAAATAAACCCTAAAGAACATCTGCAAATTATAACATGATGCATTTAATTTTCTAGTGTGAACTCAAGAGGAACAAGGAAAATTATTCAAACCCTAAATAGGTATTAAACATCATAAAATTTAAGGAAGCCCTTAAGCTATAATCCCAAGTTCTATGATCTATGGTGTAAAAAAGGCAAACCTTGACATGATTTTTTGATCTTCTTCAAGATGTTCATAATCACTTTATGTTAAATTGTAATAAATAAAGAAAAAAAAATGGAAACAAAGATAGATAGAATGAAAAACTTCATTGTCCAACTAAGGCTTTATATGCAATTTAAAAAATCATAAATTTTAGTTACTTTTTTCTTCTTTAAAAAAAATAAAAATATTTCACTCAAAAAATTCTTCTTGAAAAAAAAAACCACAAAAAATAATAAAACACTAAATCAATAATAATTAAGAATAATACTAATATATATTATAAATCAATAAACTTAATTAAAAATATATAGTTAAATCTTGAAATAACATCATAATCTTTAAACACTAAATTATATAAACTAATATAAAATTATTAAATTAACAGCATTTTCCATATTGTGAGATTTTTCATGGAGTAAACAATGAGAGATTAGACATCTAAAGCAGTTGAGTGGAACATAAGAACGAATGAGATATGGGTGAAATATTATTAATAAAGTCTGGAGTTGAAATTAACATTAAATTGTCAAAAGTGGTCTCCATGAAAGATGTCCCTTTCACTAAAGATTATAATATCTGCATTGATGTTGTAACTTCCAATGTTTTTCTTTTCCTTCAACCTTAAGTGCTTGTTTACATCTTTGAATGGGTCTCTCCAATAGTTTAAACCATTCCCTTATCTATAGTTAAATAATCCTCTTCCAAAAGAATTAAACGCCCCCATGTGCTAGGGGGGCCCTTTAGCCTAGAAGGTGGCTCCATAGACTCCTACTGACATTTGTTTGTTTTTTCTAGTTTTTGTTTTATCTCTATGGAGTTAGTGATTAAGAATTATGTGTTAAGATGGGGTCAATCAAATAAAATAAAAAATTATGTGTTAAGATAGGGGGTTAGTAGTTAAAATCTTTTGATGATTATGTTTTTAGGTATGATAGTAATTGTGAGAAAGATAGATTGAAGTTTCTTATAAGATGTATTGTATACGTTTGTAGTGATAGAGTTGTGAATTTGGGTGTTAGATGTTTAAGTTTGAGTTAAAGGAGATAAGGTTTTTTATTTGTAATTTTTTTAGCATTAATTGTGGAGAAAAACTCTTCAATAAAAAAAAGGTTTATAATGAGTTATATTGAAAAATGTTTTAATTTGGTTGGCAATGACATAGTGCGATGGTTAAACCGTGGTGTTGTGATTTTTTCTACCAAAGTTCAAACCTCTATTGAGATGTTGCTAAGTATCATGTTGAGGACGAGATCCCCCATTTGTGGTCTCACCGATTTGTAGCTCCATAACTTCAGTAAAACTAAAAATTAGATTTAAAGATAATAAACACATGAAATTAGACATATTAAACATGTAATAAAAAACTATATGATTTATTCAATTTAATTATATATAATTATTGATCTTATTTTTATAAATTGAAATAATCTCTTTTTATAATTTAAAATTTATATATTTTATTACATATATTTAAAAATTTAAAATTATAATAAACATTAATAAATATCTAACATCTATTTAAACTTAAACATGAGCAACTCAAAATAAAAAAAGAATAAAAAATAATTGTTGACACCCAAAATAAAAATAGAAATGACAACTTAAGCGTAAGCTATATTAAAGTAAAAGCAAGTGAAATTGTAAGTAATAAAGGATAAGAAAGGTCAATTCTTGATAGAAGCATTTAAAATAGAAAAATAAATGGCTGTTTCCATCTCCCTCTTTGGTTTGAAAGTTACCTTCATCCTTCTTTTTAAGGAGGATCGACTTCTAATAATGACATTTACCATTTATATTTTTAAGTGTGTCTATCAAATTATTCCAACATATCTTGAAAGAAAGGGAATGTAGAAAATAACAAATTTTATAAATATTTTATAGATTTTTTAATTAAAGATTTTTTTTAAGGGTATCAATTGTGAGTAAGTCAAGATAAGGAATTGGTGGATATCCTTTTTTAATAGATCTTTGGAAAGGGAATGATGGATCTTTGTAGAGGAAATGAAACACACTTTTTTCTTGATTGGTAATATGATAATTTTTAGCCTGGCGCAAACCAAGTGAGGTCACAAATAGGGGATCTCATCCTCACCATGAAAACATTGCATTAATGCGAATAGGCCAAGTCTACAAGCATAATAGTCCAAGAGGGCACAAAGAACACAAGCACACAGACCCAAGAGCGTTTGGAATATGATGTCAATGGCATGAACACCATCAGCTTTAGAGTAAAGGTTCAAATGTGTGAGCATAATAGATTAGCTAGGGCATAATATCCACGATCACAATGACCTAATTGGGATTTAAACCTTGGTGACTAAAACAATAATGTCATGTTTTTAACCATCACACTACACCACAAATAACAATTAATCTAACACTTTTTATGAAAATTATTTTAAGCATTATTTATTTATTAATCTACTAATCAATATAATAAAATAAGTTATATTTAAAAATAAAATAAAAATTAAGAATATGTTAATTATTTTTTATATATTTTTATATAAATTAAAATATAATAATACCACCATACAATTTAATGGGTTATTAAATTTAATTTCAATTATATGAAGAAAGATTTGAAAAAAAATCATATATAATTAATTATCATTCATAATAATTATTTAAAAGATTTATTAAAATTTATATCGTTATATAATTAATTAATTTTTAAAATTATTGATAGTATGAACTTTATTAGCTTTATAATATAAGCTTTATTAGTATTGTAAAAGAATTATTGAATAACATAATTGAATCTCAATTTATTTCTTATAACTATAGGACATATTCTAATCTTAGTTGAATTATAAAATCTATATAAGTTTAATTATAACTTAATCTATATAATGATAATTATAATAATAAACTTAATCCTAAAATTATTTTTTTAATTATTATTTTAAGATAATATTTTTTGGAGTAAAAAATAAAATTTATTCAAGAAATTTAAGAGTTGAGATTACAACTAGATTTTCAAATGATGACCGCCATCACTATGTTCAAGAGAAGGATGATCCACCAAGGGATCCTACAAACCCAAGGGAAAATATCCATAACAAACAATGAAATACCAGCTCGCCTTGGCTAAACCCAACTCAACCATCTACCTGCCCTCTCTTTGATCATCTTGAACAATCTTGAGGAGGTATTGTGTTTTTTCATAATCCAAACCATCCCATCCAATTACATTCTAGCCTTGAACCCCTTCTGAAGCCCATTTGGTGAGACAATCAACAACTCTATTCCATTCTCTAGGAACATGCAAGAAGGATATCGAGTCAAAATTAGTCATCAAACCAAGGATTTGTTTAACCACCCTAGTGAGTCTCCATGAAGCCTCTTGGGCCTTTCCTTTGTTCAACAATGAAACAAGAATCATAGAGTCAGACTCAAAAATAAATCTTCTTTAGCCCTTAGCAAAGGAAATTTGAAGGGCTTGTGGAATTGCCCAAGCTTACATAAAATTATTTGAGTGCACACCCATATAAATAAAGAAGATGAACTAAAATGATCCATTTCAATGATCTCTGGATGATGTCTACAAAACAATTTAGAGTTTAAGGAATAGGTCATTGATCATTGCTTTCATTTGGTGTGCTTGTTGGATATTCTTGTGATACGACCTTGGAAAATACTTGCCTTGCATGTGTGAGAGTAGTCTCAAGTAAAAAAAATGGCTAGAAAATATCAGGTTCTTCATAGCTTTTGTGTATTAGTCTCCTTACTTTGATGGCTTCATTCTTTCATGCGATCAAACAAGGTTTTTGTATGTCAAGTATGAACAAGGATACTCCTATCTATTTCTAGAGTCAAAGTCCATGCATTAGATACAACATCATCTTGGTTTTCAATGCCTTGGTGCATCACGTTTATTTGCTATATCAAAAGTAAGGATTATTATGATGAAATTAAGCCTAATCTGATGATCAAAAGCAATATCATCTATCCTATTTCATCACATATCTAATAAAATCTCAAATAATCATAGATTTGTTGGAACATTGAATCAATCTCAATAATAAAGGCTAATCAATATCCATCTCCTTCTTCTACTCCTATCCATGCTAAAATTTCCAACCCAGTATCATGACATACAACAAAAAATAATATAATATGCATCCATCCTACATCCACAAACCGTTAGAATACATCTCATAGCATAAATCCTACATAATCATCTCATATCAAGAGAAACGATAAAAAAGAAATCATACAAAGCATTGCATTACATACATCCTGCATACATGAATCATCATACATATATATAAACATCTACATCATATCATGAACATAATAAATGAAATAACCACCATTCATCATATAAGCATTTCATAACATCTCATAAACATCTGCATCCATACATAACACATCCATAATGCATCCATAGGTATACATACATCGCAAAAGATCATAAGCATGAAATAAGAAATTATAGTATAAATATCGCATCATCGATCATCTCACATATATATCCAAAACATGGATGTCATGATACATATCAAAGTGTGTGATATATCTCAAAATACACACACGAGGCTATCCAAAAATAGCCAATGAATGGATATACATCATGAATCATGTCTATATTGACTGTATGGATACAAAAATATGTACATATGTACATGGAGCTAACCCCTACTCATCTATTCCTCTCTATCAGATCCCCTCAGTGGTGTCTAATGTCCACCTAACGGACCCACTCCTCATGACTGTTTGACTGATAGACCACCCGATGATCCTCTCAGAGCCAAAGCCCTCATCTATGAAAAATTAGGTCATTGACAGTAGGGAGGAACCTACATATAGTACATGATCCTATAATAGGTCACCTCAATCATGGCTTGTCCATAAAGAGAAGTTGATACCATTTGACCCTATGTTTGGGTGGTAGCCTCAAGTTGTCTATGTGTAGGACCTCCTTTGCTAGATGTAGCTATGTCTATCGTCCTTGTGTCCTCTCCCGATCTCCCTCAAAATGGGCTTGGTCCCGCTCCTATCTCAAGATATCTTGCTCTTGTCGAGCACTATCTCTCTTGCATGTATGTGTCTTGCTCCTAGTGGGCCTGATCCCTCTTGATGGTCCTCTAATCTAGCTCTTGAGTGACTTCCTGTAGTCTTTGATCCTGAGCCCCGAGCACTACTACTGCCTGATACTACTGTGGAACGTGTGGTGGTGGACCTAAAGGTGGAACCTGTGGTACCTATCCTAACACCTGTCCTAAAATATGAATATGACCTCTGCCTCCTTTTCCTCTCTATCCCTTGCCACCTGTTGTTACTAGATTTTCACCTTCAGGCTCAATCAGGATGAGCTATCTATGTTTCAAAAATGATTGGTACATTTTATTAAACCTTCTATGTTACATTCAATTATACAAATGAAACAATTTTACAAGATTACAAGAAAAAGTATTACATTTATATAACTGAATGAGACATAAAATATTTTACAATCTTTTTGAAAATGTAATCTTTATTGAATGTAATTAGGTACATGCGTCTCACATAGCAAGTCGTGAGACTGAATTACTCATTTGATACACATAGGAATTAAGGTATACATGAATGAGTAAATGCTAAAGTGAAATAAACATGCAAAGAAGGTAACCAGTCATTGCCTGAATGACTGGTATTGCAAAAGAATCTACTCCCGATTGCTTTGTCTTGCTCCCTATAGCTCCTTAGTCCCTAGGTACCTGGTGTTCGATTGCCTGCATTGAGTAAAAGAAATGAGTTAGAACAATAAGTTCTAAGCAATGAAAGGTTACATTCTGAACATGCACATCTACCCATACATACATATGTTAATGCCTATGTGCACCAAATGTATACTTGTCTTAAGCTACCATAAAGCCAAAATAGAAGAACATTATATACATCCAAGATAGGCATTTTATTTCTAATTTTTTTGTTTCATGTGCAGCTACAGGTGCAATCATATTCTGATCAAATGAGTGGGGATAAATGTGGCTCCCCTTAGGGTTGAGCTCAGCTCATAATAAGAAGTAGTAAAGTTTACACAGTCATAAGATATGAAGAATATATAACAGTGGCAAGGAAAGGTCACCAAGAAAAGTAGTAAGACAGAAAGCAATAAATTAGATTCAGAGGGCCCTTTAGCATCTGTAGAATGAATGCAAAAGTGTCAAGAACACCTCCTAAATGAGTCTTTTAAAACATTCAAGGCAATGATTATAACATACCATGGAATTCAATGTCATGGAGATAAGATAGTTCTATGTACAATATCTAGGAGGTAGTAGATTCTATCAATTAAGTGCCATGATTAGCGCAGAATACATAGTTTCTAGGAGTGCAGGTTTGTGACTGTAAAAAGGAGGTCAAAAAGGCAATCGATAGAAATAGTAGCCACCAATCTAGGGAACTTTGAGCTTTGTCTTGTAGATGGAACTTATGGAATATTTAATCAAAGGACAGTACCAACATCAACAGTGATGATACCAAAAGATGGCAGTCTCTCATGAAGGAAAGAATTATGTTAGTCTTATGTAAAGCAGTCAAGTGAAAAGATGAGAAATTTGCTAAAGGTAGCCATGATAATAGCTAATACAAGGACGGTCTTTATTAAGCTTTGCTCAGTTAATGAAATAACATATAAACATCTTATGATTGATAGTCCTATAAAGGTAAATATGTAAACAGTCACATGTCATTTTCATGGTATTTTATGGTGAAAGTTAGGTACAGTCACAAGAATATCATATGAAATACATAGAAAATGAATATCAGTTGTCTAAAGAAAGCCTGCAACCTGAAAGCTCTTATTGAGTTTTAAAAAGAATAAAAGCAGAATCTACAGAAATGTAAGGGTTTCTGCATGAAGAAAATGCTTAATTTCTTCAAGAAAATATATGGAAGTCATAAATATCAAAGCTCAAGCAAAGGAAATGAAAGCTACAAAAATAAGAGAATGCATATCCATGACCTGGGTTTTCTCATTTAAATATAGATTTGAAGCTAAATACAAAGGCAAGATAAGTTTGAGCTTCTATCAAAGCTTTCAAAAGTTGAAAATGAAGCCATCCCCATTTGGGGTTTCTTCAACATGATTACCCACGACTTTTGAAGGGGAAAATCTTCAAATTGAAAGTCACAGCTACAGATAAGAAGATAAACAAAGAAATACACAACCGTGGCGTGGAGAAATGAAAGTTCTAAGAGACAAACATTGTGACTATTACAGGTCGTGGCATAGTGTTGAAGGAAAATGTATAAAGGAACACAAAATTTCATTATTTCTTTCAGCCATTCAAGAAAACCCACAAAATGAAAATGTTACCAAATCAAGAGGCACGAGTATGGAAAAGCTACGACATAGTTAAAGATACACATAATACACCATATATCTTTCAACAAAAAATCACAGCAGGTCGTGGTTTAAAAGCCACCATTTTATACAACTTTCAAATTTAAATGGCAACGATTATAAGGAAAAACAGAAGTGAATGAAAGAATGCGAGCATTTTCATCAAACAAAGCTCAGTTTCGAGCATCTTTTCCTCTGAAGAATGAAATAAAATACCAAAGAAATGTCTTATGGAGGTTACCTTAAACCTTTTTGCCAAAAGAAACGCTTCTGTAAGTTAGTTGCAGCCATTGAAGAAGCTTGAAGACACCTTTTGTCGACAGCCTGTGAACTCTTCAGATGTGAAATGAAAAATGAAAACTTGGATTTCCTTTAGGGTTTCCAAACCCTATTTCTTTGGCCAAAGAAAGTGATATTTTATCACTTTATTTTAAAATATATATATATATTTTTTGTCACTTATGCCTTGGTTAATTCATGTCTAGGGACCTCTTACTCATTGTATATGCCTTATACAATTTTGACTTATACTTCTATCATTTTTTGCATTAATTATAAATGTGAATAATTTGAATTAAGTGTTGTTGTTATAAAACACTTAAATCAAATTACTATTTTAAAATGCAAAAAATGATGAATAATGCTTTATGAAGTACGTAGGGCATATAGTTATGATTGAATTTATGCCTTTGCTAGTATTTAGAATAATGAAGGAGGTTGGCCAACATAAGCCAAAGTTTTAGGAGCTACTTTTAATTCATTTATAGGCTTGGAGGAGCATCTTGCTGCATTTTTGCAAGCCTTTATAGTAGATTTAGTCATGTTTTGACTTTTTCAACGCTTTGGAGTCCTTTTGGGTGAGATCTAATTGCTAGATTTTAGGCCTTATGGTTGCATCCGAGTTTTGGAGTTTCTAGAACCTCTTTTTGAGGATGTTGTTTTGGGAGATTATGCATAAGTCACTTTAGTGACTTGATTGTAGGCAGTTCTTACTTTGCAATTTTGAGAGTTAGTGATTTTTGCAATCCTTTCTCAGATTGGCAGACTTTGTAACTCAATTTTCTTTTGGATATGGAATACAGTGGAGACCTTTGAATATTAATGATTTATTGGAAATTTTGCTTGTCTTTCTTTGCTTCATTGTGTGCATCAAAGAGATTTCATCAAAGTTATTTGTGAGGTATTATCATTTCCTTATAGCTTTATCTCTTATTCAACATCTTTGTGCAAAATATTGTTAGTGCAGGTCATAGTTTGTGTCCAAATTTTGTAAATGGCTTGTAGTTGTGAATTCATTTTCCTTCTAGAAGTCTGAGCATTACGACCTTGTTATGAAATACTTATGCAGTGACATACAAGAGTTAAGTTGTGCAATTTTAAGTTTTCAGTCATTATAAGCAGAGTGTTGAAGTTTTGAATTTCATAGTCTTGTTTTCAATTAGGTGCATCACCATAGAAATAGATTATCTTCATTTTTATGTATATCTTTCTTCCTTTTTCCTCATCAGTCAATAGTTTAGGTGACACCATAGGAAGTCGGCCTTCTCCGGAGGTTGACCTCTGTCTACAAGTAACCCACAACTTTAGAGGTCTTCCCATGTTACACTAAGGTGTTGAACATCAGGTTCAACAGGGTGCACTTTCAGTAGCTAACACCTACATCTTCCCCTACTAGATCTGTAAGTCTTCTAGGCAGGTGTGTTAGACGAACCACACGTCATATCCTGCAGTAGTACTCAGATCATTGGGCCCACCTATGTATACCCATGGTAACGGTACAAGCTGTGCAAAATCATCTATAGCGGTCTGGGGAACTGTATGAGGTCCCCACTCAACAATCTCTCAGTATGTATGAGCATACATAAACCCGATAATCATCTCTTGGAGCACCTTGTTTCTCCCCAAACTGGCAAGCAACCTGATCTAGTAGATATCTCTTAATAATATGAATATTCTAACCCATGAGCCATCGGGTCTATCAGTTATATCCAAGGTGTGTGTCATCATCCTCCTAGGCTTGAGCCTATATCCAAGGTCTCCATGTAAAATGGGTCAAATGTCATGAATGACTTGCCGCTAGTATGTTGTCTATTGCCCCTATGTGGTGGAGGGTGGTCATCTCATCATACTGATATACTATTGATTCCTCCTCTATAGCTCTAAATACCACAACTGGTTGGAGCACCACAATGTGCTCCCATGCCCATATATGAAGTAGGGCAAACCCTACAGATTTGTTGGAACCCTCTCAATACACCACCTAGTGCATGTCATGGTATAAATGGGCCAATATGAAAGCACCCCAAGCATAGACACAAAAATCCTCCATAATCCTCTATAAGACTACACCCCATCCTGGGTTGAATAATCATGACTTTTTGTCAAGAGACATGACTTCCGTGATGAGTCCCACAATAACCAAGGTAAGATCACTGGTAGTGTCGATGAAGTGTCATAGTTCAATTTGTCCTTCACTCCTAGCACATGGAACATGGCCTCCAGGCTAATGTATTCATCATAGATCACCCACTCACTATGAATTGAAACTCATAGGATCCTCCAAACATCCTTCAGGGTCACTGTTTCCTTGCCCAGGTCAAAAGGTGGAAAGAAGACGTCTCTAAGTGCCACCACTCCACTAAGGTTTTCATCAAAGCCAAGTAGGTCCTGATCTCTAGCATGAAAGCAACATGGTACAGTCCAACTATTGATGGTCAAATTGACACAACAAATGTTAAGAAAAATATTTCTATCCCACTTCTCCTGAAAAAGATAACTAATAATAAAATCACCTATCTTCCAAGGTCTTAGTAGTTGGTTCACAACTGTACTGTATTACTCAATGGTCAACATGACTATAAAATTCAAAGGGCCTTTGCTGGTTTAAAGCAACTAACTGATATTTAAATGTTCCAACAACAAATTTTTTAAAGAAACAAAAAAAGATACATCACAGGTTTCAGAACAAAAAATGTGAATACATATAATTCTAATATTTAGACATGCAATCCTATAACAAGCTTTTCTTAAATTCAAAAATAAAGAATGAAACAATTCCTAATCGTTTATGCAATTATATCCATTCAAAGTGTGTATTTAATATGCATACTTGCAATTTGTTTCACCAAAATTAATGAAAGACACATTCAATTAACTCATTACAGATTTTGCATATCAATAAACACAAGGAAAATATCATTCACAAATGACACAATTGATGGTTTTAAATTTGGCCCCTTCTAGTGAGATTAATCAACTAAGTAGAATTTACATTTAGAAAAATCCACTGGCTCATGAAAAACCATTGTCTTTTATGTCATTGCTAAACTTGAGAAAATACTATAAAAACTAACTAACTATGTAAAAGCTTTAAAAATTCTAACTTAAGGCTGCAAACCTGACTTCAATTTTTCAACCTTTACAATGAGGAGAATTATCTAACTTATAGAAAATAAAAACATTGAAATCTCCTCCTAAAACCCCAGATCCACAAAAATAGGGTGGCTAGATCCACAATTATAGGGACACCCAAGTTCAACTTGAGTGTCCACTCAATCAAAACTGCATGTGTATGGGAAATGACACTTTTGTCTTGGCTTGTTGGAGATGATCCATAGCTAACGGTTATGTCCTCCCTATAAAATAGGGCGCCTGGAAATGTTGACTTTTGTTCACTTTATTCTATTTCAAAAAATAGAATATTCTCTTCTTCTACTTGGTCGCCTCCTTCGAAAACCCATGATATTCATCAAAATTGTTGAAATTTTTTTCTTGGACCTCTTCATCAGGTACGCCAACCTGTTCTACCTTAAATCTTGATTGCTCAAACTCCCCTACAACTACAACAACAATTTCTCACAGCTGACTGACATCCTTTGCGGCCCACCGAGTATCAAATTCAATGGTCATTAGCTTGTCTAGGAGAGTCTCTTCAAGACTATCTCCTTCTTCCATCAACTTTTCTAACCGTTCACCCCAATATTTTATTTCCAATAGTGAATTCAATTGATTATTTGGAGGTAACTCCTTGGTTGTGACCTATGTAACAATCTCTTCGAATATCTCTATGTCCACATATATCCTGTTGAGCTTTTAGAAGGATTATTCTATGCTCGATGAGGATTTCAGATCTGAAGGTAAGTATATTAGTTGACTTCTTGATATATTCTGGACCCTCATCACCAAAGATCCCCAATTCATTCTTTCTCTAAGTATTTTATTTATGGTTTTTTAGCCTTCTCAAGAACCCTCTATACTTTTCTTCTTCTTCCCACAACTTTTGTGCATACTCCTCTATCTATTTGGCAATGGTGCACACTTAGTTATATTGATTATATCCTTCCACTAGGAGTTCCTCAATATCTATTTTGAGAACATTAAACCAACTATCAAACCATTGAGCCTTCATTTTTATATTATTCAATTCATCAATCTCCTTACAACTCATTAACATGGTCACCTCTAATAATGTTGGTTGCTCCAAGGTTGATTCGATGAGCGCCTTCAAAAATCTCTTCATTTGTCCCACTTGAGATTTCAACTCATCCTTGGCTTGTTTGTCTTTTACCATTCTCAATTTTGTTGAACTTTCCACGATGTCGATGAGTGTCATCTATTGATTTCTAGTTTGCTTCCCCAAATTAATCGTGCTCAATTGGTAGTCAGAAGACCGCAACTCTCTCTCTATTAGCCTCGTGGACTATATTGCTCTTGGCTTCTTTTTGGGTTTCACCTTGTCCACTTCTTTCATCATTTCATACTAGCTCACTGGTTGAGCCTCAACCTATTTTCTCTTCTCTAGATTCAGCCTCAACTAGGTTGGAGCACTTCGTGGGGCTGTCATTTTTTGGGTACTAGGGGGTGTTGGTTTAGGAGGCAAAGGAGATGAAAGAGTTGTTCTAATCTCTTGTGTAGATAAAACCATTTGTTGCTCAAGCCTTTCTTTATTAACTTTCTCTTGGTAAATTTTTTCTCTCTCAACCTTCTCTTTCTTTGGTTTCTCATTTTCAACTTTAGTTTATGCTATCTTCTTTATCTCCATCTCCATTTTCCAAGCTTCCTCTTCATCTCATCTCTTTTGCTCTTCCTCTTTCAATCGAGCTTCTTCTTCTTCTCTAGCCATGTCCTCAACAACCTATTTTTTTGCACTTTTTCATAATTTCTCGTTGCTCATCTTCAATCAACACATGTTCAACTACAACCTCCTTCTAAAGACTTCCCTCACCGAATTTCATATCTTCCTCCTCAGATTCCTCCTCATTCAATTTCTACTTTTCCTCCTGTGAAGGAGTCTCTTCCGAATCTAAGGGGAGAGGAGACTCAATGACTTCTATTACTGGGGAATTTCCCTCTTTAGTAGTATTCATCTCAATTGTTAAAGGAATAGTAAAAGGACCTTCATCAATTGTTGCCTTAGTGGTTGGTGGTGGAGTAGTAGAAGTACCCTCTTGAGTAGTCTTAGTTGTTGGGTATATCATGGCAATAGGTTGAGCACCCAACCCCGCTACTACTCTTGCAGAAGTAGCCTCAAAAGTGATAGTGGCCTTTTGAAAAGCCTCCATAACATTCGCAATTGTTGGCTTTGATTCTTCCACCTGAGCAATATTCTTTTTGAGTCTCTTATGTTTCTTTGGTTCAATAGCCGAAGATGATTCAACTTGTGAATTCTTTCTCTTTCTTGTAGTTTTTCCTTAAGGTCAATTGATGCCTAAGTCAATCCACTTTAAGCTCCTATCAATAACCACCTATGAAACCTTGTTTATATAAAAATCTTCTTTCTCCATCCAGTTGATGGGCTTCAAAACTCTTGTTGCAATTTCATCTACCGCATATTGAGGATCAAGGGTGATTCCATCATCTGATATCCCTTCGGGTATATCCTCCTTAATATTGAAGTCCCTCATCTGAGGCATATTCAACCTTTCATATCCTTTTTTCCTTCCCTCAAATTGATCCTAAAGATCATCCAAAAAGTCCTCAAGGTGATGCTCATGATAAGGAAACGAAGATGCATACAAACCATTCATCTTCCCCTTTCGGTCAAAATTCTTCCTTGCCTCATAAAACTTTAGATTGTGAGCTTGGAACTCCTTTGGTGTTGTTTTGGCTACTACTACTATTGAACATGAGTAAAAACCTAACTCGAGAGGGAACGTGTGATAACCTACTTTGTGCTTGCTTGCGAACTTTGCATTCACCTCCGCTGCCTGACGGGAGAATTCCATTAGAATTATGTTATCATTGTAACACTTTGACAACTTGAATGAAGTCTTATCAAAACCAAATAATCTTATGTAGGTGGCCCTGGGATATTGGATAAACCAATCCCCCCATTCTCCTATAAATGCCATGGATTCCTTGGTTAACTAGAAACCAATATCTCTCATCAATTGATTGATAACAACATACAAGAAGTCATCATTTACTCTATTGAAGTGTTTCTCTGCCTTCTTGAGCTCCAATTGATCATAATATTTCCAAACTTTATTCTCACCAAGTGCTTCCCCAAGAACCCCTACTATGTTTAGGCCTGAGAAGTTCCCTATTCTAGAAGTACAATAGATAACATAAGAACTCATATAAAATACCTTGGTGTCCTTCACCTTGGTGATCTAATCATGAATGGAATCATATACCATTTTCCCCGAGTCCAAGTATTGTTTCCCATTAAGAATAATTTGAATAAAAGAGAACATCTAGGTTTCAAATGCATGTGAATCTTCCTTCCCAAATGCTCTGGAAAATAGTGTGATGATCTCCCCTACTTTTGAAGAGAAGTCAGACCTCTTAGGCTTGGTGAACAGTTTGTTTATTGAATTTTTCTTTGTTTTCAACCACCTCTTATTTATATATCTCTTATTTTTGTCCACATCCACTTCATACTGTTGCAATGCTTCAGCTTCTATCATGATTTTGAGGTTCGATGGGGAGGTAGGCCAAATAGTGGCCTTATCATTCCTAGTGTTAGATCGATAATTTTAGTCCCCCAAGGATCAATATATTTCCTTTCAATCAGGTTATATGTGTGTGCAACAACTAATATGAACTCAGGACATTGCACAACTATTGGAAATGAAGCCACATGTGCCAATCCTAAATTAGCAATTTTCTTATCCCTCGAACTAGCATCTTTTTTGAAAGTATCTTTGAAAAATTGCTCAAGATCAATATGGCCAACCAATGTATAAGTTATTCTCATCAAATCTGACCCAAACTATTATATCACATGAACTCCCTAGTACTTATAGTTAATGGTGAGTGGAAGTTGTTCTGGCTTCAATTTCTTGGCCTTTTGTTCTTTTGGTACCTCCTCAGCACTAGTATCTCCCTCTAAATCAAACATTTATCTAACTTGTAGTAACAATATTCATTAGGCAAAGGGAAAGATTGAAATGAATCAAATATTAAATGCACCCCATATTTTATCTTGAAAGGAGTAATCATCTGCTAGATATCTTTGTTATTTTCAGGAGTTAGGATTGGGATGGAACCTGGAATATGAACATTACTAAACAATATTATCAGACGGTTGGACATCGGAGTCAGGGTGGACATAGGAACCAAAACCTTGAAGCAAGTCTATTGGAAGTCAAGATCGGGATGGAACCTAACACTAGATCAATCCATTTGGAACAGGTAAGGTTTTGTTCTGATTTTTGATCTCGTAACAAGGGAAGAAGCTAGAGTTAGAACGGTGTCAGGAACGAGAAATCTGTTTCATGCAAGGTTTTGGTTTCGTTTCAAGTTTTGATCCCACAACAAGGGTAGAGGTTAGAATCGAAATGTCGCTAGGAACAAGAACCATACAAGGGTGCAAACTTGGGGTTTCGTTTTGAAACTCGATTCCAACACATGTGTAAAATTCATAATCTAAACAACATCAAGCACATGGGTGATGAAGAAAATTTTCAACAAGTTTACCAAACCTTTGAGCTCAGTGATAGAAATGGGGTTGGATGAGGCACTCACTGCCCCATGCTCTGAGTCCTTACTCCTAAGAACTCCTAGGTGTCTCCTCCACCTTGTTCTAGTGGTCCTACCTCAGCTTTGGGTGCCACTACTCCTACTGACCAACCCCACTATCAACATGCTTTCCTTCTACCAAGTCCACCTTGGTGCTTCGCCACATACTCTCCATTGGCCCTTACTCTTCTTTACAGGCCAAATAACCTCAACTTTCTGCTAGATTCTTGCAGGGGTGTGATGGTGTTGTAAAAGCTTCAAAATATCCTATCTAGGGTCCTTATGCAATCACAAGTTTCCAATTTCCCATCACTTTCACAAAATCCCTTCCTAGGGTTAGAAGGCTACAAGCCTAGAGCCCCAATTAGGCCTCTTAACAGAGTTAAAAAGCAACTTTCTCCTAAACCCACCAAGAGACCTAGGTTCTTTGTTTAGGGTTTGTGTTTCTCATGCCCACACCTCAAATATTTTTAGGGTTTTAAGCCTGCACAGCCCGTACACTGACATCCACACACAAAAATGGTCAAAACCCTAGGGTTTTTAAGCTTTTCAAGGCTGTTTTCAGACTGCCAAAAAGTTCTCCCTTCAAATGACTTGATAGAACCTCCTCCTGACCTCCAAGCATTTCCAAGACCCTCAAAAAATTTCACAAAAAATAATTTCTCCAAAATCTTAATTCCCCTGCAAGTTATCTGCATTTTTCTCCTGGTCTTCCCTAGCAGGACCCTGCCTGGCTCGCCTAGGGCAAGACATTGCTAGCATTCCCTGTACACAAACAAAACCTACTAGCTAACATATGTAAAAGCATGGTGTCTAGGCACTATTTCCAAAGGGCCATACGGTTTGTACGGTGGAAAAGTGCTCTAGCACCACATTCCCTAAAAATAATTTGGTTTAGACCAGAATTTGAGCAGAGATGAACTATTTACAACAAATGCTTACAAATTCAACAAAGAAGCTTTCTAATCTTACACAAAGCATTAAGACAACCAAAACTACATTGTACAAATCAAAACAATAGCAAACTAATCCATAAAAAGTCTATCAAGATGCAATAGTTTAGAAATTTTAACTCAAAACACTATTTTTTTCATTCACACTAGTTTGCACCAAAATATTATTGCTTCTAACCTTGCTCCAGGGTCAATATTTCCCTTAAATATGCCCTATAACTAGTTAAGTTTCTTTGATCGAGCCTATGGATGACCAAAATGCCAATGTTAGAAAACCCACTGTGTTTTTCAACCTAGGTCCACTTTTGACAACTTAGCAAGATGATGTTCTAAAACTAGGTAACTCTTGTCAACTTCTTTCCAACAAATAAAAAACATCCCTAAGAACACAACACAATGGTCACATGACCTTATGAACAACACAACAAAATTTTGAACTTCATTCAAGACTTCTATAAACTTAGTATTTTCCCAGGTGCTCCTACACCAGTCAGGATCAACTCAAACATCAAAACCCTCCTAAGGGTCGATCCTAGACATAGTTAATTTAGTTCTTTCAAGGATCAAATGCGGGGGAGAATCAAGGGTTCAAACTCAAATATGGATTTACATGGGTTAAATATTTTCAAATTTTGAAGGATTCACCCAGTTGTATGGAAACCCTAGGCGACCTAGGGCATGCAAAAATGAAGAAACTCACTCATGAAATGTGACAAAAACCAAAAGAAAAATGAAGAAAAACACGACACGAGCAAACTAAACAACAAAAAGAACAAAGACAAACAAGCAAAAAGAAAAATAAGAAAATGAGCAAAATGAACAAGCAAATGGAAAAATGAAACAAGCAAATGAAAAATGAAAAAAACAAAAAACCCTACCTCAAAGGAAACACAATGGAAAGACAAGCAATGCACAATCGAAGGCCTCGAAGCTCAAACCCACGCCTTATCAATTGCTCTATTCTAGCTCTTACTCGTGAATGAAAAGAAATTATGAGCTAAAACACAAAGGTAGTTCGAATATATATGGGTCTCACACATGTGAAGCAACCTGCCATTAATGTGGGTAGTCCGGGCATCCAGATTGGGACTGAACCCGACAAGTGAACCAACGCAAAAATCCAAAATCCAAGGTAGAAATCGGGAACACACTCAACACATGAACCTTCAAAAAAGTGCAAGGTTCTAGTTCTAGTCCAAAACCCGAACCCAATAGGAAAAAACACAAATGGACGCAAAAATCTAGATCGGGTCAGAATCCAAAATAGGAACCTTCCAAAGGTGCAAGGTTCCAATTTCGATATGAAATCCAATCCCAAAAAGAGAAAGGAAAACCAACAAGTAGAGATTGAGGTTGGGATGGAACAAGGAAGGTGAACCTTTGCAAGGAGCGAAGTTCAAGTTCCAACTCGAAACTCGAATCCAACAGGCAAAAACAAGGAAAGGAAAAAAAACACAGGGATCGGATTCACAGCAGAGAGAACATGAACCTTGAAGGTTCAAAGTTCTTGTTCTAGTTTGAAACCCAAACCCAAAAAGAAAAAAGAAAACAAGGCCTGGAAAAAGACAACTCCCAAAGCCAGAACAAAAAAACAAAGGGAAAAGAGCAAAAGGGGGACCCATTTTAGGCAAAAGAAGAAAATGAGGTGCTTATGCAAGGCATAACACCAACCACTCTTAAGAATAGTGCATTGAGCTACCATAATCTAGTCAACCACTCTAGAATATGTGGTCTCCTCTCTCAAGAAAGTAGAGGATGAAAGACAACATGCATGCATAATGCACACAATCTCAATTTGCTAAAAAAATGGGAAAAAAATCTAAGGCATAATTCATAGAATGCAAAAGAGAGCCTTTATTGCAAAGGTGTTGTGCACTGTTGGCTTGGAAAATGTGTCGCTATTTTGTAATAGCATCACTTTCCTACAAATGCATTGCTATCCTACGAAAATGTCACAATTTTAACATCTCTCTACAAGCATGAGTCTTTGAAATCATGCAAACACGTCGCTATATTTTATACAAACTCGTCAGTAAAAAGAAAAGTGTCGATGAATTTTCAATCTCTCACGTACATGCAAAACAATGACACCTAATGCAAAGGCGTTACCATATTTTACAGAGGCATTATGTCAAGTTTCATAAGCATCACCCAAATCATGACACCTTTGTTTGACTTAATCTACCCTATATTTCACTACCTAGAAATGTGTGCAAGAAATTTTTTTTGAGGTGCATACCGATGGTCTTGCATCGGTTGGCCACTAGAACTCTCAAAATTGATCCATGCGATGTGTGGGAAGCACTTTGTGTGCCATCTCATCAGGTGCTCTGAAGGAATTCTAAGTTGGAATCGTAGGATCACTCTAAGATCTCTCAAATTCTCAAAAGAAAAGTGTGTAAATAAGCTTCAAATTGACCCAAATTTATACATATGCATTTCCAAACTTAGGGTTTTAGACCTATATCTCCATTTTCTCGCTTCACAGCCTATCGTGGTCATTTCATTAGGGTCTTAGGACTTATTTCTTGTCCTCTTCGCAGCTGAACCATTCCTATAGCTTTTTCACGAGCTTGACCTGGAAATTATTGTTTTTGCTCGTTCTCTTGAGAGAGCAACATACCAGCATTCTATCGACCATTGGGGCATAGTGGGGCACCCAAAAAAGTCATTTAAAAAAAAATAATCTAAGCAATGTCAGTCTAAGTAGTATCAGTTCTTCGAAGCAACACAACAAGTACCTTGCTTCAAAGAGGGGAAAAATGTAGACACATAAAAATTTCCTAAGAATATCACACATTGAGATTTCGTATATTAACACCATTTCTCTCCTAACTCACCTATTTTCATCTATTTAATTAAACAATAGCAATTGTTTAATTAAAATCACTATTTTCTTCTATTAATTGAATAATTAATTTTATTTGATTAATTCATCACCTTCACACTAATTTTCTTCTCTTTTAAGTAAATGTTGCAAACCATTTAATTGTCATAAATCCTCTTTGATTAAATAATTCCTAATTGTTTAATTAAAGTTTCTAATTCCCTTCACTTGCATAATTAAATAATTTCTAAATTGTTTAATTGGTTAATTTCCTCCAATCATTCAAAGAATATTATCATAGAATATTCCCTTTTCAAATTCAAATATTTCCCTTCACATGGAAATATCTCTCGCATGCTCCTAAAATTAAGGGATTTGATATTGTCTCAAGAAATTTGAACCTTTGATTAAAATCCTTGATCCATGTCATTATGCATTACCAACCCTTGATTTGATCTTTGATCCATGCCATTTGCTCTTATCCTTTTTCATCCATTGATTAGCTAATTCAATCTCAACGCTTAATCCATTCCAAAAATCTATAAATGGTCTTCATTTTACATGAATTCTCATTCACAAGCTTTCAAGTAACTAAACTCTACTTATTTTTGCACTCATCCTTAAGCCAATTACATTTGTGAATCACCATTATCATACATCTTTGAAGATTTTACATCATCAACCATGGATTAGGCTTGAAGCTAAGCACTCCACATCAATTCCAACACTAATCCCCCAATGGGATTGAGGTTTGCATTTGCTAATTATATTTTCAATTGCATTACTTTGATATTTCATGCTTTTATTGATTCTTGTTTGGTAATTGTGAAGAATCTCACTGAATATGGTTTAGTATGATCAATTAATTGCTTTCTTAGTTAATTTCAATTGCATTTGACCATATTACCTAACCTTGTTATAGGTTCATAGATATTCCATTTGAAAGGGATGCTAGAAAGACAATGCAAACAAGGTCACTAATAGACTCTAATTGATCAAACAAATCTGTATGGTTTCTTTGTGGCATCTAGCTACCTAGTTGGAGGTAAATGCAATGTAAGGGCACCAATATTTTATCTTAAATTTACCCTAAAAAATTATGTGAGAATAAACAAAAATAAACCCTAAAGAACATTTGCAAATTATAACATGATGCATTTAATTTTCTAGTGTGAACTCAAGAGGAACAAGGAAAATTATTCAAAACCTAAACAGGTATTAAACATCATAAAATTTAACGAAGACCTTAAGCTATAATACCAAGTTCTATGATTTATGGTGTAAAAAAAGCAAACCTTGACACGATTTTTTGATCTTCTTCAAGATGTTCATAATCACTTTATGATAAATTGTAATAAATAAAGAGAAAAAAACATTAAAAACAAGGATAGATAGAATGGAAAACTTCATTGTCCAACTAAGCCTTTATATGTAATTTAAAAAATCATAAATTTTAGTAACTTTTTTCTTCTTTAAAAAGAATAAAAATATTTCACTCAAGAAATTCTTCTTAAAAAAGAAAAAAACACAAAAAATAATAAAACACTAAATCAATAATAATTAAGAATAATAATAATATATATTATAAATCAATAAACTTAATTTAAAATATATAATTAAATCTTGATATAACATCATAATCTTTAAACTATAAAATTATAAAATTAACAACATTTTCCATATTGTGAGATTTTTCATGGAGTAAACAATGAGAGATTAGACATCTAAAGCAGTTGAGTGGAACATAAGAACAAATGAGATATGGGTGAAATATTATTAATAAAGTCTGGAGTTGAAATTAACATTAAATTGTCAAAAGTAGTCTCCATGAAAGATGTCCCTTTCACGAAAGATTATAATATTTGCATTGATGTTGTAACTTCCAATGTTTTTCTTTTCCTTCAACCTTAAGTGCTTGTTTACATCTTTGAATGGGTCTCTCCAATAGTTTAAACCATTCCCTTATCTATAGTTAAATAATCCTTTTCTAGAAGAATTAAACGCCCCCATGTGCTAGGGGGGGCCTTTAGACTAGAAGGTGGCTCCATAGACTCCTACTAACATTTGTTTGTTTTTTCTAGTTTCTGTTTTATCTCTATGGAGTTAGTGATTAAGAATTATGTGTTAAGATGGGGTCAATCAAATAAAATAAAAAATTATGTGTTAAGATAGGGGGTTAGTAGTTAAAATCTTTTGATGATTATGTTTTTAGGTATGATAGTAATTGTGAGAAAGAAAGATTGAATTTTCTTATAAGATGTATTGTATACATTTGTAGTGATAGAGTTGTGAATTTGGGTATTAGATGTTTAAGTTTGAGTTAAAGGAGATAAGGTTTTTTAGTTGTAATTTTTTTAGCATTAATTGTGGAGAAAAACTCTTCAATAAAAAAAAGGTTTATAATGAGTTATATTGAAAAATGTTTTAATTTGGTTGGTAATGACATAGTGCAATTGTTAAATCTTGGTGTTGTGATTTTTTCTACCAAAGTTCAAACCTCTATTGAGATGTTGTTAAGTATCATGTTGAGGACGAGATCCCCCATTTGTGGTCTCACCGATTTGTAGCTCCATAACTTCAGTAAAACTAAAAATTAGATTTAAAGATAATAAACACATGAAATTAGACATATTAAACATGTAATAAAAAACTATATGATTTATTCAATTTAATTATATATAATTATTGATCTTATTTTTATAAATTGAAATAATCTCTTTTTATAATTTAAAATTTATGTATTTTTATTAAATATATTTAAAATTTTAAAATTATAATAAACATTAATAAATATCTAACATCTATTTAAACTTAAACATGAGCAACTCAAAATAAATTAAAAAAGAATAAAAAATAATTGTTGACCCCCAAAATAAAAATAGAAATGACAACTTAAGCATAAGCTATATTAAAGTAAAAGCAAGTGATATTGTAAGTAATAAAGGATAAGAATGGTCAATTCTTGATAGAAGCATTTAAAATAGAAAAATAAATGGGTGTTTCCATCTCCTTTTTTGGTTTGAAAGTTACCTTCATCCTTCTTTTTCAAGGAGGATCGACTTCTAATAATGACATTTACCATTTATATTTTGAAGTGTGACTGTCAAATTATTCCAACGTATCTTGAAAGAAAGGGAATGTAGAAAATAACAAATTTTATAAATATTTTATAGATTTTTTAATTAAAGATTTTTTTTAAGGGTATCAATTGTGAGTAAGTCAAGATAAGGAATTGGTGGATATCCTTTTTTAATGGATCTTTGGAAAAGGAATGAAGCACATAAAAATCTATTAGTGTGGATATCCTTTTTTGATGAATCTTTGTAGAGGAAATGAAGCACATACTTTTTTCTTGATTGGAAATATGATAATTTTTAACTTGGTGCAAACCAATTGAGGTCACAAATAAGGGATCTCATCCTCACCATGAACACATTGCATTAATGCGAATAGGCCAAGTTTACAAGCATAATAGTCCAAGAGGGCACAAAGAACACAAGCACACAAACCCAAGAGGGTTTGGCATGAACACCGTCAGCTTTAGAGTGAAGGTTCAAACGTGTGAGCATGATAGATTACCTAGGGCGTAATATCCATGACCATAATGACCTAGTTGAGATTTAAACCTTGGTGACTAAAACAATAATGTCATATTTTTAAGCATCACACTACACCATGAACAACAATTAATCTAACACTTTTTATCAAAATTATTTTAAACATTATTTATTTATTAATCTACTAATCAATATAATAAGATATGTTTTATTTAAAAATAAAATACAAATTAAGAATATGTTAATTTTTTTATATATTTTTATATAAATTAAAATATAATAATACCACCATACAATTTAATGGGTTATTAAATTTATTTTCAATTATATGTAGAAAGATTTGAAATTTTTTCATATATAATTAATTATCATTCATAATAATTATTTAAAAGATTTATTAAAATTTATATCGTTATTAATTAATTAATTTTTAAATTATTGATAGCATGAATTCATGGTCCCCTTAAGTTAATATATGGTTTTTCTAACTCAATTTTTTTTTTCACAGAAAATAATAATAAGATTTATTAGTATTGTAAAAAAATTATTGAATAACATAATTGAATTTCAATTTGTTTCTTATAACTATTAAATATATTTTAATCTTAATTTAATTAATATATATAATTATAATTGTAACTTAATCTATATAATGATAATTATAATAATACTTAATTCTAAACTTAATTTTTTAATTATTATTTTAGATTATATTTTTTTGGGAAAACAATAAAATTTATTCAAGAAATTTAAGAGTTGAGATTACAACTAGATTTTTAAATGATAACTGTCATCACTATGTTCAGGAGAAGGATGATCCACTAGGGGATCCTATAGACCGAAGGGAAAATATCCATGGCAAACAATGAAATACTAGCCTGCCTCGACCAAACCCAACTTAACCATCTAGTCACCCTCTCTTTGATCATCATCAATAATCTTGAGGAGGTATTATGTTTTTTCATAATCCAAACCATCCCATCTAGAGCCATTCCAACCTTGAACCCCTTTTGAAGGCCATTTGACGAGACAATCAACAACTCTATTCCATTCTCTAGGGACATGCAAGAAGAAATGCCCTCTTTTTTGGGAATTAAGGCCAAACAAGTAGAGTTAATGGCCTTCAACATCTTCTTATTATTTTGGGATTCTCAAACAACTTCCAAGAGACCCTCTTTTAAAATTTACCAAAACTCCTAAAAAAACTCAATAGGAAAGTCATCGGGACCAAGAGTCTTACCTTTTCTCATCTGAAAAATAATGGTCTCTAATTCATCCATAGAGATAAGATTAGTGAGTTGTTTATTCCTATGCATAGATACCAAGGAGGAGTGCAATCAAGGATGATTCTTTCATTTACTTCATATTGGGCACACTGATTTGGAAATAATGAGGAAAAGTGGCCAACAACTTCTCTAGAGATATCAAAAAATGAAGATATCTAAGCCCCTTGAGCCAAAGTGAGAAAGACTAAGTCATTACCCCCTCTATGGTCCTTGATTGAATTATGTCAATAAAGCAATATTCCTATCTCCTTCCTTCAACCAATCAATCATGGATTTCTATTTCCAAAAGATCTCCTCCTTGAGTTCCCATTCTGATAATTCCTTAGCATAGAAGAGTTCTTCCTATAGAAAATCCTTAGTCATCCCTTATCTTTAATATGGAAAGTAACTTTTTTAAGCTTTTCTTGAGTAATCTTTTTTCTTTGGAAAATGTGCCCAAAAGAATATTTGTTCCAAATCTTTAGCTTGTACTTGACAAATTGAAGGCACTTGTAGAAGGAATACATGGCTATGCCAAGTTTTGTCTTACCTTCTCCCCACCATGTTTCCATAAGATAGAATAGGAAAGGGTCTCAAAGCCGTATCAATTGGAACTTAAAAGGATGGTTTTTTAGGGCTAGTGATCACAAAGGAGTGGAACATAATAGGCCAATGATCAGACCCCCTCCAACCTAGAACCTTAGAGAAGGAAGACCAATTATTGACAATCCAGAAATCAGAGATAAGGAATCTATCAAGTATTTTAGAAATGTAATCATCTCCACATTTGTGGTTACTCCATGTGAAGCATCCATTTCTAGGCCTAATATCCACAAGGTTGAGTAATGATATATTATATTCCAGCAAAGTAGAAGCTAGGCCTAGACGATCTACCCCCCTCTTTTCTCATCTAAACTGATGATAGAATTAAAGTCACTTGCTAAAATACAAGGAAGAGTAGGAACAATTGAATGAATAAAATGATTATGAGACCAAAGTGCAATCTTCCTTGGAAAGTCAATAGGAGTATAAGCATTTGTAAGAATATTGTGTTCTCCAAAGTCAAAGCAAGAAACCTCTAAGGAGATTGAATGCTTTCTCCTAGCCTACCAATATAAATTAAATTTACACAAATTCCAAAGCAAGCTACCCCACCTAAGAATCTCTAAGCTCCTATACCAATACAATTTCCACCTTTCCATATTTTATGGATTTTCATACCATATCCTCATGAGACTGCTTAGTTTCTTGGATAAAAACAATGTTAGGATTATATTCCCTTATAAGATATCGAGTAGTCTTTTGTCTAGGGATGCTACTCAAACCCCTTGCATTCCAAGATATGATGATCATTTTGGGGGGTTAAAAAATGGGAGTCTTATAACTCCAGATTCCACCAACAATTCCCCTATCAATTTCTCCTTCTCCTGGTCCTTTTTCCTCCCTACCTTTGAAAATTTATCATCATTACCCTTTTTAATGGACTTCTATTGTAGGCCTAAGAGCAAAGGAGGATTCCTTTTTCTATCCTCTTTTTCCCCAAATGTTTTGGCTAGATCTAATAATTCATTATTTTCAATAGATATCGAAGGACAATCTGTAGAAGGAATTATATTTGCCACTTCTAAAAGAACCTCTAGAGCCTCTTGAAGCACTTGATCTGAGACAACATGACTAGGGGAAGAGACTTCCCCCTCATTTAAAGAATTAGGTATGTCTAGAGTAATCTTAGAGGAAGGGAGGGGATCAAACACTTAGGGATGCATATCTTGATCAACCATATTAATGTTAAGCTCCATTGTAGAATCCACTTCAAAACTTTCAAAAACATCAAATCTATTGCTATAATATGCTTTGAAGTTACCTTTATTCTGGCGAGTAGAGGATTTATCTTTTGAGTGGGGTTTGACATGAATGAAACCATATGAATCTGGCATAATGGAATGCATCAAGGCCTTACCTTTAGCCTTCATATTAGCAGCTCGAGCCTCAAGAGATGGAGGGGAAGGAGAAGGACTCAATTTAGAACAATTCCTTTGTAGATGTCCATATTCATGGCATATCCGACAACAAAAGGGAAAAGCTTCATAATCGATAGATGCTAGATCCAGTCCATGCTCACTAGCCTAATGTCCAAAAAATTAGGAAGAGGGTTATTCAAATTGATTTCAACACATATGTGAGCAAAAGTGGCTATATTATTGTCAAGGGTTTGACGAGAAGGCCCTAAAGGTTTCCTAATGGTTGTTGCTATAGATTGCAAAATGTCAGCATGCCATAACTCCATTGGTAGCCTCAAAAGATAGATCCAAACAAGAATTTTGGAGGCAATTTCCTCTAAAGGGTCAAACCCTGTATGCTAATGTTTGATGAAAAGGTCTGCTTGGTGATGAAAAAAATGTTCCCCTTCAAAAAAATTATTCCGATCTACCATTTGAGAAAACACCACAAAAAAGTATCCATTAGTTGCTAGCATAATTTCCAAATCACCTTTCGGAGACCAATTATTCCTGACCCATAATTCCAAGAAAGGAAAAGAGATTTTCAAACCCATAAACTTGTAGATAAGAGCATGTTCAGAGAGATACAAGACATCCTCGGTGATGGACTCTGGATTAATAACCAAAATAGGGCGTTCATCACACTTCTCCATACAACCATTTGATTTTGAATGAGACCCCTTAGAGTTGCCCAATCTCAATTCTTGAGTTGCATGCAAAAGCATATTAACAATGTCTGCTCAAGTAGATGAAGAGGGCTCATCACCATTGAGTCCTCTTTGAAAGATAAAATTGGGGGTCCATTCGCCTCCATGTAGGCAGAGACTTAAATAGAGCAAAAAACACAAACCAACCATGCGAAGATTCACTAACAAAATTAAAGATAGCATGAAATGCCACAAAATACCACACAATTGCATTGCATGTCACTGAACATATCATTGGGAAGAAAACAAAGATCATAGATTGACATGCAAAACTACTCGCGCACTACACAATAGCCTCTAGGTTGCACAGGGTCACACACATAACACCTTTACCTTCAACGAGATTTGCAACAACCTCCAAAGATAATGTTGTATCTTTTAAGATTATATTATTATCATTTTTATGTAATAGTATAAATTAAAAATATATTATCTCTTACTAACCAAAACAAATTTAAAACAATTCCCACCTTTCAAACATAAAATACATGGACATACTTTAAGAGAAGCACTATATTATAAATAAGTAAATGATTTTTTTTTAAAGAAAAACGCTTATTTTTAAATATAAAATCATCAATATTTTACAATATATTAATATAAAATTATTACAAAAATAATATTTACTATATTTTGAAAAATTATATACATAAATATAAAATGCACGTATCTATATAAAAATCACTTTTAAAAAATCTCTTAATCATTTCAAATTTTTTAACAAAAGATAAATAGTTCTTGAATAGTAAAAAATAATGATTTCTAATTTACTCTAAAACATACTTATTAATAACTAATTAAATTGATATTGACAAAAAAAAGTTTGTTAACTCACCCGCAACCCCCACCTAGCATCACTTAGAGACAAGGAGGGAGGCAAGACTAGTCCCCAGAGGGGTATATGGAGTCGGCAACCACTACCACCTTTTAAGCCCGAGAGCAAGTCAAACCCAAGACCATGAGGAGTCATCCCACAACCTCAAGCCAACTGTGCTACTCGTGCTATTGATATTGACAAATATTAAAAATTCCTAGAAACTTCTATAGATTTAGAATATTAATAAATAAAAAAATGGCATGATCTTTAACCTTTTAGTTTTTTATGTTTACCCTGTTGTCTTCATCAAATGCGTTGTCAAGCAGGCCTCTCATAATCCTAAATTTTGACGGCCGTGTGGCCGTATTAATGGAAGCGTATCCATGAAAAGGGAAATTGTGGGTAGACGATAAGGTTTTCTGAATGATTATAATTTAGCTTTTTTTTAATAGGGCAATTTAAATGGATAAAATCGCTTGACGAGCAAGTTCAAACGTCAAATTTAGACACCGATATAAATGATGTTAGGAAGGAAAAGATTAAACAATTCTCAAATGGGAGGATTTCCCCTATCTTGGTGATCACGATCGGCAGACAAATGGTCGTCGCAACTCCGAAATTACTTTTAAAAAAAAAAAAAAACAGAAACCTCCACATTACAAGCTCCGTCAAATAACCCACAAAATATGATCAGATGACACCGAATGTGGGCCCTCTTTCCATTTTCTTTATACTGCTTGAAGTTCCTGCTGATCTCTGCAAAGAGAAGCCATAGGAGCTCAAGGAGCCCACAAGGGTGTAGGGGAAATCTTAAACTCTGCAAAATTTCTGGCAAGTAATCTCTCTTATGTTCGTCGGTTGAAAGGAAAAGAATCCATATTTGAAATATTTTAGAGTGAACAATTCGATTCAAAAAGCCATGGAAGTCACTACTATCACATCTCCAAAAGGTTTTATGTGCCCTGAGTTGATAGCCACATGCCCATCTCCACGAAAATCTATGCACAGGTCCGCTAGTGGCCTCAATTATGGTCACATGAAATACCCATCATTGCATTCGAACAGGTCTCCTCGAAGCCCGCCTGCTAGAGCAATGTTGGGCTTTGTAGAGCAGCACCCATCTCAAAGCTTTTATGATTTGCTTGGTATTTCTGATGATGTGGGGCTAAATGACATTAAGCAGGCCTACAGGCAGTTGGCTAGAAAGTATCATCCTGATGTGTGTCCTCCTGAGCAAGCTGAGGAGTATACCAGAAGGTTTATTGAAGTGCAAGAGGCTTATGAGACTCTGTCTGATCCTAGGAGGAAGAATTTGTACGATAGCCGCCTTGCAATGGGGTTTGCCTCTGGCGCTTCCGGGAATAAGAGCTGGGATTACCCACAAGAGGTAAGGGCACTGAACAAACGAGAATTTTTTGTTTTGTTTGATGTCTTTTCTGTTTTGAAAACCTACTTGAGCGAAGGCATTTTTGTAATTTTGGCTTAAAAAGTCCAATTAAGCAGAGCCAATGGAGACTTGTTTATTACTTGAGATCTACCTTTTCTATAAACAAGCTTTGATAAGAATTCCTACTGGTTTTTTGTGATAATTTTCAATTTTTTTATCCAGGTATGGGACTCTGTACAAGGAACAATGAAAAATAATTTGGGTGCTGTTATTATGTTTTATTAATCTTCATTACATATTTACGCACATCCAATGTACTTATTTGTTTGCTGTTTTTTACACCTAAAATCTCATTCAAGTAGATTCAATGAAAGTCCTCTCTCTCTCTCTCTCTCTCTCTCTCACAGGGGAGGAGGGCGGCCACAAGAGATATGGGAACATACTGAATTCTTTTATTTTTGGGGGGGCGGCAGACCCATTCAATCTAAGCCACTGATTTTTTTTGGCTGTTTATTTGCCTTGCAATATATTTGAGCAGAGTTAATGATGACTGGGTTGTTATCATTAATTTTTGGAGATCTAATCATCTATAAACAAGTCTTGATAAAAACTTCTATATCTGACTTAGTCTGTTTGGAGTTCTACTTGTTAGGGTTAAGATTTGATCTTTATATAAAATTGTACTGGTTTTGGTGAAGATTGAGCTTTGAATGAAATTGCATTTTTTGTGGCGAAGATTTGGGCTTTGTAAAACTTTGCACTGGTCGGGTCAAGATTTTAGATTTATTAAAGTTGCAATTTTTGGGTATTAAGATTTCAACTTTGTAAAAGTTTGCATGTGTTGGGATTAAGATATTGTAAAAGAATGCATGTATTGGGGATCAAAATTTGTAAAAGAATGCAAGTTTTGGGGATCAAGATTTGGGTTGCTTTGTGTGTCGTCTGTTTAAGTAATATTGATATTTTTGTTTTGGTCTCCAACCATAACTGTGTTAAAAGAATTAACTTTTGATATTTGATTATTTGAGATTTGCAGCTCTCTCTGTTTTAAGTTATAGAAATCTACTTGATACTGTACTTTCAATGAGTGAACTGGAGATAAATCTTTTAGATTTCTGCAATCCATAGATGTTTGTGGGTGGAAAGTTTAATTTTTCAAGTTCTGGTGTGGAAGATTTTGCCTTTCTCTGCTGTCTGTCAGAGCTTCAAAGTTTATCTGGACGTCTAACTCCTTTTAACTAATCCTCTGAAATCTTATGCTTTTATTATGGTTGAAGGGTTGAGAAGTTCTGATGTATATCTATACTTGTAATACGCTATAAAGAAGATCTAAGGAAAACATTTCAGTTTTTGGTTGCTCAAGATTTGTAATTTGCCTTGGCCTGTATATGTCTTCTCTTTTTTATGATATCTAAGTCCCAATCAACAAAGTGGAATTTATTTTGCATGCAAATTCTGATGATTGAGGATTTGAGCTTTGTTGTTTTTTGTTTAATTTTTCAATTTTTATCTTTGCTTTTTAACTCTGAATGGCTAAGGTGATCTGATTTATTTTTCAAGTTTTGGTGGTTCAATGTCTAGGCTTTCTTACAGTGCCTGTGCAAAGTTACACTTTCCCCCCTGAATACCCTCTTAAGCAGAACCAATGAAACTTTTGTTTTCATTTATCTATATTTTGTTTATTAGTAAATTTGGATCTGTGCCCTTCTTTGAACCTAATCAAATTCCTCTATCTGTGTATGCCTGCCCAAATATCAAAATTTTAGTTGAAATTAACACTGTATTAAAATAATAAGTAAATTTTTATCAAGTTTTGGTAGTTGAAGATTCGGGAACTGTGTCTATTGCCTGATTAAATCTCTAATTTTTATTTGGTGATCTGAAACTTAATAATAATGCAAAATTTAATCTTTAATGATTCAAGGTGACCATCTTTTTAAATTTCAAATTGCTATTTTGATATCTAACTCCCCATTAGCAACCTGTTGATTTGTTTTTTATCCAATCTTTGTCAGTTGAAGATTTGGGCTCTATGGCTTTCTCTGCTTAAACATCCAACTTTCATTTGGATATAAATTGGCACTTCATCTTAGTTAATGGTTTATATTATCTGACTTTGTCTCGTTCAGTTTCAAAATTTTATTTTGGTATAAAGTTAAACAAACTATAGTGTTTTTCCCATGCTTTGTTGGTTGAAGGTTGATTTTGTCACTATGCCGGTTTAAATCTATATCTGTGATAAAAAATTGACTCTTTCAATGGTTGAGGGTTTGGGTTCTGCTACGTGGTCTGCTTTAATTTTCACTTTAATTCTGAATCCCTTAACATTTTAGCTTGTGGAGGTTATATAAGATCTTCCTGTAATATATCAGCTATTAACCACAGTAGCATATCCCTATTTCCTATTATCTGAAGCTTTGTCCAGATTAATACTCCTTAGACTAACTCTTTTGTGAAACAAGCCAAATCAACTCTTTGCCTAGGCTTTTTGGCAATTTGCCAAATCTACTCTCATTCAAGCTTTAGCCCTTCGAGTCCAGGTCGTATCACTTTGCCACCAGGTCATATCACTTTGCCTCTTAGACATCAAAATAAATTTAACATCAAAATCTTTAAACAGGCATATATGTTTGTACTGATGATGTTTTCCACGGAATGAGAAATACTATTTTTTTGGTTAAAAATAAATATATTTGAGCTTTAATGTGCCAATTCCTCGTTCCAGAATATGTGGAGTATGTATGCTGAGTGCCAATTATGACATTGTTGATCTCAGATTGGGTGATAGGATTTATGTACCTCTCAGTTGTAGGGGATTATTGTGTTAAATATTTTCTTTCTTCCAGCATCATGTTCTGCTGTTCTTTGCATGATAAAGATGTTGCTTGCACACTATAAAAGTAACATCAACTCTTCTACTATTCTGTACTGAATGTAGCAATTGTTTTCTGGCAGGAACTTATGAAAGAAGAGTGGAAATCAAGGTGGGAAGCTCAGCTCTCAAATCTGAAATGGAGGGGTGATTTGAACAATGGGAGTCAACCATTGTCCTGGGGTGCCAGGATGCGTCAACAGAAACATTCTACTTCTAACTAGATAATACTCAAATCTCTAACAAAAGCCCATTTCATGGACAGCAAAAGAGGAGCTTCATAAACTTGAAAATTGCATCAGCTTGAAACCTTCTTCCCTGTTACTGGTCCGCATTCAACTTCTTATAGTACTTCGCAAGCTTGTGATATTGTATTGAAGATACAGTTTCAAAAGTCAGCTACTATGACTTATTGTACATATAATATGGAAGCTTATTTTATAGATGTTTCCTTAGCAGTGAAGAGATGTCAGAGTGAAGCAGTGACTCTATATTACATATTTTTCTTAATGGAAAAGAATATTGGAGTAAAACAATGGGGATATGCTTCAGCATGTCCATTTGTATTATACCTAACATTTTCATTCTCACATAGGTGCGAGTTTTAGTTAAATGCAGATTTTTTTTTCTTAAAGCGAGGGAAGCAGTAGAATATCCGAGGGATCTTTTTAAGTGAGATTACTTTTAGTATTAATGTGCATTAGGCCAAATCGGACTATAGGATTTATCAAATGTTTTTGCTTGTTTAGAAAGATTGTTTCTATGACAGAGATGCTCAAGGAGTAGTGTCTGTTTCTATGCAAGTCTGTGGGTGTCATTTAAGAATAATTAACTTATGGTATGAAGTGTCTTTGGCATACAAATTAGATGCCTAGGCTATAATGGCCTTTACTATCACGAGTTTCTCATATCTAGTCTGTTTCTCAGAAGTTAACCTGCAGGAAGACATAGCCGAATGTTTGAACACAATAATGTATCAACATTTTTCTGCATCAGGAAGCCTACTACACCAGTATGATCCTTTAAGAAATAAACTTATGGTTCCCTCGTGATTAGTGAGGGAGCTTGCTTGAAACATTAAACCAGAATTTTATATGTAGCCTACCGAGCCGAGCTTTGAAAACTGTCATCCTTCAGAAATGTTTCATAAGTTATGAAACAGTTACTGGATTTGTTTGTTTGGTTCCATTAGTATTGTTTAATAAATAGTATTTCTTTTGCACGTCTTTTTGGTCTTTGTAGTTTCCCAATTGTATTAAGAAGCTTGTATGGCTTGGCATCAATTCAAATATTTAATTATGAGAAGAAAGAAAGAAAGTTTGACTTCTTACAACCAGTTTGGATCATTAGAACAATTTTTGCATTGGGTTCTCTCCAATGTGTAGTGCCAAGAAGAATACAAGAATAAATGTTTGGCATGTTTGAACAAGGGGGTTGCCTTGCCTTCTCTTCAATGCAATGGTGAGAAGTTTGGATCATTAGAACAAGTTTTGCTGTGGGTTCTCTTCAATATGTGGTGTTGAGGTTGCCTTTCTTCAATATAATGACAAGAAGTTTGGATTGCTGGAACAAGTCTTGCCTTGGGTTCTTGAAAAGAAAGAATGTTTAATGTTATGTGTTACAATGAGGAGTTTGGCATAGTTATTTAATGAGAACTAAGAAAGAATGAAATAATGTGACACCTAAGAACAAAATAATCTGTGAAGTATGAATGAATCGAAGAATGTGACAATGAGGTGGAATCAGTAGGTCTTGGCTTCTCTTCAGCAACTAATGACTAGGAAAAAGAAGGAACCTTGGACAGCTTATGTTAAGGCTGAATCATTACACATTGAGTATAATACCTTAGCTAAAGAAGGAAATTAAGTTGTGACCTCAGGAGGAAAGGATGTTGGACATCTTACAATGTTATCACATTGTTGCTTAAACATGGAATTCTTGGAGTTGTGTCCATCACTAAATAGGTCATGGCTTTGGTTGAAGGTCAGATGATTTGATGCTTGAAATCGATTTCATCTTTAAAGAAGTTTAAGCTACAACTTCAGGCAGAGTAAATTCCCAATCTTGAAGGATTTAGTATATTTAGATTTCATTGCACGTAACTTTGCACCACTTTGCATTTACAGTAGGCAATATCTTTTGGTATGATTAGTTTCAAAGACAAAGGGGTAAGGTTCCATTTGGTTGTTTATTTTATTTTGTTTAGTAATTATTGTTTAAATTTTTAACAGGTTTTTTGGGATGGAATTTTTGTAGTATTAACTACTCAGTTTTATTTAGAAATGTACTTCATCAATTTTATGGAATGTGGAAAGAATAAGTCTGAGTCTAATTTTTAAAATTTAGAGAAAAATATTAAGAGGGAAGAAAATGTGTTTAACCATATTTAATGGCTACATAATCAACCTGTCAAAATATCTAATTTTAAATGACGGCTGGCTATAATTCTCACCGTCTTCTGATATGATTAATTTTCATGGCACAAGTGATGAGCATTTAAAAGAAGATAAGATTTAATGTGTCATGTGCTAAATGGTAAATGTCCTATTTCTATTACCATAGCTTAAAAAGTATGAAATTGCCAAAACCTGTATAGAGGGTTTTGTGCAAACCTTGCCATATTTAAGGAGGTCTGGAGGTCTGGAATTGTATATTGCATCATAAATTAGATTGTGTACAACATCTGCCAAAAGCAACTGCTTTTCCTCCAGCATGATATACCTAAATTAAATGGTATGAAGTTGGTGTTATTTGTGGAAATGTCATAAAATTCACAGTTTGTTATAAATATATTAAAAAATGGTAGCTGACCTGTTCTGTGAAGTGACTTTGTTAATATAATTAATTATGTATAAAAAATGTAGTTAGTAACTCTTTGTCAAATATTAATTATATTTTAATTATTTCAAAATATCAATAAAATGATTTAGCAAGTCTGTCCTGTCAAATATTAATTATTAATGATTTGTACAGTTTTGGGTTTGGTTGTTTTCGGACAGCTTTCTAATGGCTGTGTTGTACTTATAGGTTGTAAGTTTTTGTTTTTTCCAACTCCCTGTTGGTAGCTCTTGTTCTTTGTAATCCGCTTTGATTCAATATAAAAAATATTAATTATTATTTATTATTTAAGAAATCTGTCATTTTTTTTTAATTTAAAACACTGTGAGTATATAACAATTATATATAAAACATGGTAAATGGCTGTCTATCAAATGTTAATTATTATTTTTTATTATTTAGAAAGTGATCATTAAAGTGACTTAACACTTATCTGCCATTTTTGTTTAAATATATTACAATCATAACTAATAATTATAGAAAAATGGTGGTTATATTATTGACTATTTTTTTTTTTAATCATTTATACTTATACAATAATCAGTAAAATAACCCGACAATCTATCTGCAAATTTTTTTCAAAAATATTATGAACATAAGTAATGACTATGTAGAAGTTCAAGGAGTATTGGATAACCCCTTTCATAAATTTCTTGACAATTTTTTTTTTGTCTCATTTTTCTTCCTTTTTAATTTCAACTTTGTAGGGGAGAGGGGCCAGTAGTCGTGTGGGCTAACTTCGTCAAGATGTAGCCGTTACATGGAATATCGTAAGACCTCTGTTTTTTTAGAAATGTAAAGTGGACTCTTATCTATCTACAACTAAGGTTTGGAGGTGTGATTCATAATGCAACTCGTTAAAATAACACGTCTACCACAAAGTGTTCGAAAAATGACATTTTAAAGATTTGATCAAAACTTCAATGAATCATAAAGTTGGAAGCCTCTTTCCACACTCCACCTTCTTTTTAATATGGATTCAACGTCTATGAATCATAAAGTCGAAGACAAATGCTATTAGATTTCCACAATCCATATTATTGAATTTTTACATTTTTTGGATTTGATTGTGTGCAAATTTTTGAATCAAAGTTTCGGATCACACTTTGGGACCCATCATTAGGATATAGAGCTCAAAGAGATGTTATCCGAAATATTGATTAAAAATTTTACACATAACCAAATCCAAAAATACTAAAATTTGAAAGTTGAAGACGTTAATATCTGGGATCTCTTCAAACCCCTACTTTCTTAAAAATCTCTTTTCCTACAATTCTCCTCAACATTGCCTCTAAGAAGACCTTTCATACACTTAATAAAGTATCTCAGAATAAAAATAAATAAAATATTTTAAAAAGGTTAAGCACATAATACACGACTGCTAATAACTTTTCTCAAGATGACTACTATCCAATCAAGAAAGACTATTAAAAAATATATAATAAACGAAGGGCAGACCCTAATTTACAATGAGAAAGCAAAATACAAAACAATCACATCTAAGGAATATACAATCAAGAGAAAGACAACTACTAATGATCATGATGTAGAATACAAAAGTAAAGGTAAACTCTATAGAAAGATAGACGGCTCTTCAAAAGGGTATTCAAATCTTAATTGCTGGTCCAATTTTAGAGGAAGAAGTGGAACCACTCAAATAAGACTTAATTTTCAAAAAAGTTAAAAGGTCCCACCATTCTTAAGTCTCAAATTTAGTGTTGTTTTTTTTAATGTAATTTTTTGAATGAGTGGTTGTGGCCCTTGTTTGAAGCATTGGATTTTTCTCTCTCAGAATAATCTATAGAAGAATCTTTTCAAAGCATTCTTCTATCAATTGATTTATTGAAAAGATTAGAATGTAAGTATTTTATTATCAAGTGGAAATAATTTAGTGTTTGTTTGTAGAAATCTAAGATTGATATCTAGCTTTAGTTCACCACTTAAGAACTCTTCCATAACAAGCTATCTATGGAGTTCCTATCTTCACTTCATTTATATCCTTTTGTATATCAAACATTTCTTTTGGACTTATTTATATGTCAAAAGGATGTGGAAAACTCTTAAATCCTCCTTCCCTACCCTTTTCACTCATAATTGGTCATGGAAGTCTATTTTTTTATACTTTAATCTCTACAAATGTGGTTGTTGAATCTTTACAGGCAACTTATTGTGAACATATGTGGAAGTTCCATTTCATGGTGGCATTCTCTAATTCTTTCAATCCTCGCAAATTTCAAATGCAATATTTCTACTCTAACTTGTCATCACATATCTCTAATCTCTTTGCAATTATGACCAACTTAAACTTCGTCAAAATTCAGCTCAACGAATGTATACTCTTTAATTTGAGCTCACAATCATCAAAGCTCACCAAGACAACATGGACACCAAGCTCAACTATATTTCTCAAAAGATTACCAAAGTATCTAAGCATTATGTAAACTCTCCATAATGATAAAACAATTAACCATGTCAATTTCTAATACCTCTAGACTAGATCTAGACTACTATTAATTGTGTTGATTGCTCCACTAGTCATGAAGTTAAATGGTTGATTATTGTTGAATTTGAAATAAAACTTTGTTTTCATTACATTTAATCCCTTTCAGACGATTGGATATGGGTTGTGATTGAATTCTTTATTATAATAGTTCTACAAAGTCTTAGATACTTTCTTAGTGTTTCTTTGGTGCTTCTCTACAATTTTTTATTCGTAATTGTTGACTATTCTTCTTTGGTAATCTTTGTAATACTTTGGTTTTGATAGATCTCTTATGATATGGAGTTGTTAACTATAGCTTGTTTATTGTTTAGAAGCTTTAATACAATATAAAAAAGATAAAATGTTCTAATAATTGAGTGAATTTGGATATTCAAATATATTTTTTATTTTAAGACTGACATTGTTGACTTTCATTATTGAATATTAAATGAATTGTGTAAGTGTTGGTAATAATACTCTTATTCCATGTAATATTTGTCTATGAATATAGCCACCCAAGATCAATAGAGGTTCAATAAAACACAGAAGAGACTCAACATGAGAGAGTAATTCTATTCTATCAAATGATGCAAATATACAATGAGATTACATAATTTTCCTTAAGAAACCCTTGTATATATAAGCAAGGGTGAGATATAAGACAACATAAGATTATGACATGTACATTAATTTATGGCCCGAGGCATAGAATGTAAGTGAACCAAGAATTCTCTAAGTAACCTTAAGTAAACAAGTGTGAAAAGGACCTAAGAGGGAAACTAGTTAGGTCATATACACCATTTGCAGCAAAACCCCAACTTAAGTGCAACTTAGGGAGAACAAAAAAGCATTACAAAGATGAAATGATAGGTCCCAACTATAAGACTTGATGAGGTATCCATGTACAAAAGAATCACTCACAAATAGAAAAAAGGATAAAAACATGTAGAAAAAATCATCTCCAAAAGAGAGAAAATATAAGATGTTCTCTAACATTTGAGAAGGATAAAACACCAAGCAAGGAAAAATCACACCCATAAGAGAGAAGAAGAGAGACCATGTAATCTCCTCCAATACGTCATCTCTTGTGCTAATGGTAGATGCTCAATAATGAATTCTAAAGATGATCCAAGAATGTCAGGCAATATTTCTCTTTAACAAAAAAAATACAAAGATCTTAATAGAATATCTTCCCGCTTTGGACAACAATGTGAGGGAAGTAAGGTAATGATGCATGGTGTCTCTAGAAAGTGCTTAAATATTGTTATGTCAATTCCAAGAGGTGCCACAATCAAACCATGAGTCCCATGCTTGATTGAAAAAGGTGACAATTTAGAACCTTGTGGAAATAAATACAAAAAAATATCCAAAGACAATGATGAATCCTCTGAAAGTTACTTGAATATCTTGAAGCTAATTCAAAACTGTGACAAATGAATAGGTGAGGAAAAACCATGAGATTTTGAATGTGTCATCATGGCATCTGTAGAAGATGATGCAACTCCATAGGAGCTAATATCAAGAGGATGTGAATGTCCTCAATAGTTTCCTCCAAGTCTATAAAATGAGACTCACACAATAAACATGCAATGTGTATCAAGTACTTATCCCAAGTAGCTATATTTGGAAGATGATATATATAATCCTACTACACTAAATCACTAGAAGCGCCATGTAAATAAAAAATGAACTCATAAGAAACAAGAGATGGGGAGATGGAATATAAACATGTCTCCATAACCTTAGTCAATGAAAGGACACCAAGACTCAAATGACGATATTGTATCTCCTCAAAAGTGTCCATACTAGATGCCTAAGTGTGAACATTAGTTGAAAGAACATCAAGAGAAAAATGTGAGAAAGTGTATAACCATGATCAATCATCTACCTTCCCAACTACAACAATATCTTTGCTATGCAAATCTCAAGTGATCATATCTAATTAGGTGTGAAATAAATGTTGCTTCTCATCTTGCTATGTGTGATTTGATAGATAGAAATGAGATTGGTTGTTAATGAAGGAACATAAAGAACATCATTGAAGGATCCCTTGCCCATATAAATGTATCCTCTCCCACAAACGTGTATATGCCTTATTACCCTTCAAGATATGTGGTGCATAATAAGTCTCAAATGAAGAAAAAATACTTTGTGATGAAGCCATTTGATATAAAACTCTAGGATTTTGAAGCCACCTCCTTGACTAAAAAATGAAGCCATTTGATTAAAAACTCTAGGATTTTGAAGCCACCTCCTTGACTAAATTTTTTTAACTGGAGCAAGTGCTTGCCCCTTTTATTTATTTGACTTTGAATGAGAAAAAGATTATGACCCCTTGACATAGTTAAATAAAATTTGATTTGGTTCTTTATATTAAATTTTTTAAATTATTTGTTTCTGTGATGTCTTTCCTACATGAATATAGCTCACATGTCTTATGTTAACTTTTGAATCTTTTGAATCTTAATGCATGTCATGTCAAGCTATGACATAAAATAATTAAGAGCAAGACTCCATGTCATTGCTTAGTAGTCAAATTAGGAGTTTTTTATGGAGCTAGTGGTCCCATGATTTTTTTTTTTTTCAATTAACAATTGTTAAATTATAAATTAACCACATAAACTATGTTTATAGGAAAACATCCAGAGGGAAATGTAAAAAAAGGAAAGGAAGTGTGTGTAGTCATTTGAATTTTTTTTATTATGTAGTAGTCACATATTTTCAACCCCATTGTTTTTTCATAGCTAATTTTCAATCCCTAAACTATATCAGTTCCATCATTATTAGAGAAGATTTCAAATTATTTTTGCTTAAATTCTATGGACGAAAAGATTGCAATTCAATTGGTTGGACACAATTGGTGAGGATAATATTGTGTTTCTTGATTACACCATCCACCAAGATTCAAACCCCTAAAGATGTGATCGGCCCAAATTCAACCCCTGCTGACTTATGGACGAGATCCTCTCCTCGTGACTACTTGATATAAAAAAAAGACATTTGATTTAGATATCTGGTTATTCATCATATCATCATCTACTTATTCAAAAAGATACAAAAATGTTCATATCTATATGATTCAATTATTTCTATCAAAATAATTTACATACCAAAAAATGTCGATTTAATACAAAGATGTCAATATCTATGTAGCTCTTACATAGCGATAGCCATCAACAGGAATAAAAAAGTCAAGCTAATAATGAAAAATCATGTTCACAGGGTAGCCTTAAACAAAACTTGATTTTCTTTCAATCGGTGCGTCCCAGCAAGTAAATGGGAACAGATAAGTGCAAAGGGCAACCTCCTCTCGCCATACATTTCAAGAACAGCAACCGTTTTGTTTGTACCCTATTGCAGAGAAAGTCTCGTGAATCTAAACAGGTCGCCAGTTCGAATCACGCCTCACTCTATCCAAACGCCTTTGCACGTCTGCCTGCCATTGATGTAACATGAAATTTTACTTAGTGTCGTTTTCTGGGGTTTGGAGTACTGACTGACAGCTGTACCAGAAGTACGCCATTTAATCTTGAAATTACCAGTCGTAGCCACTACTGTTATAGCAGTCCCTTTCGCTGAAAGAAAAAAATATCTTGCCGTGTACTGCATTTCACTTTACATTAAGAATTTCCAAAAGAGGGGTAGATCACCGGACTTTTTAATAGTAAGTATGAGTAGTTGTGACTTTAAAATAGATTGTGTTGATGAGTATTTCTGATTCAACGAAAAAAGGAAAGGAAAGGTTCTTTTATAGTTCACTATAGATGGCTTAGGCTTACAGTATATTAGACTCCTCGTACTCCCATTAAGAGGGAGACAGCTAACTCGTGCTCCACAATACGAGGTGTACATACCTTACCCCCTGCAGGATTTGAACTTGTAACCTCTCTTTCAAGACAAAAAGTTCTCCACCACTAAGCCAACTGAGGTGTACAAATCATGTGCTGACACATTAATGCACCAATAAAAAATGATTTAAAGCACAACTATTGGTTTACCCCTTTTTTATACGTAATGGTTGTAGATGGTGCTACAGTCAATTGTTCAAGAAAAGGTCATAGTATTAAGTTCACTATGGGAAACTACATGATATATTTTCCTATGTTTCCATACCCATGGACAGATTAGACATTATTTTGGGTGTCCAACGTCTCACTACTTTGGGCACAATAAAAATGAATTTGTAAGAACCATTCGTACATTTCACTTAGAGGGTATAATATTTGACTAAAAGGTTTCCATGTAAAGAGTATATTGATGGTAAGATCACACCACACATAAATTTTTCCTAAACAACATGTGGACAGAGTTGTGGCTCTATTGTTATCATTGGAAGTGCAACCAAATATTCGTGCATCATCTAGTTTGCAAGTAGTTATAGTTTTGAGGGATATGCCAAAATGATGGTCTCCCAAGAATGATCAAGGTCAAGCCCTTCAATTTCCAAAGAACCCACTACCATCCATCATTTCTCACTTGCATGCACATAATAAGGTGATATTAGCTATTAGATACCAGCAAAAGCTATATAAGTATTCCTTGAAACACTGACATTAGTTTCCCAGTGGGAACCCAATCTATATGGGCCTTATAAGGGTTCATAAAGGAATAGAAATACAAGTTGGAGCTGCCTAAGTTAATAAAGAAAATCTAGTTTTCCATGTCTCTAGTGTGGTGAAGGCTAATGAACACAAAGTTCCACCCTTGCTAATGTTATGAGAGATATATAAAGAAGGAAGATCCATTTGGATCCAAAGTTGGCACCTCAGTCAATTATAAAGAATATTATTTATTGGAAGAAGTTAGGAGTTGAATATACCACATGGAAAGATGAATATTTTATGAGGAAACATCCACAATTGATCAACATTGAGTACAATGCTTCATTGAAAACGAAGGGAATGTTATGCCCTTAATATTATAGTGTGTAATGGGATTATGAGTATTCAACTTGTCGTCACCTTAATTGACTCTTAAAAAAGTTATATGGTCATTATTATATTATTAGCTAGCTAACTAGGCCAACCTAGGTTTTATATTTTAGTATATAAATTGGTCTAGGTGATATCCAAGGCATAAGTAGGGTATATATAGGATGTAACAGTGTTATTTGATCTTCAAATTGTGATTGTGTTCTCATTGGATATGTTTGGAGGTTTTCTCCCATGAAGTGGCTTATTATTCTTAGTTATTATAAGATATTTTTAGAATATTCATATTATATCCCTCTATTGTGCAAGTTATTTCATTACAAAAACTAGTTATGTAATATACCCAATTCACACCAAGAAAATGTACTCTTTAGAAAAAATTATATTAAAAAAGTAAAAAATCATATGAAGTTATATAAGTGTATGATTTAATGCACAAGTATTGGACTATTTTATTATTAGTTTATAACACTTCATCAAAAGTATTTTGATTTGGCACCATCCTTAACAAGTGTTGCATAGTGACTAGCTCTTGGCATTATAATATGTTCAAAAAATGCTTTAATTGGTCAAGTTATATATATTATAAGTCTCAAAATATCATGTTCCAAATAAAAGCTATATACATCTACAAATATTCATTTAATAATTTTTTAAAAATAGTGGAAAAAGAAAATTGGAATCATATTTATGAGATCGTAGTCACTATTGGATTATTATAATATGTTCAACATCATTCATTTCTAATAATGCAAAAGTTTTGGTTGTATTTATTTATGTATTTACCAACAATTGCTATAATCAATTAAAATAGATGTTGGATTATTGATTTGACTAGAAGAAATAATTATTCATAGCAATATGAAAATTACATTGACTGCAATATCAAGTCCATCAAATATGTGTATCATTAATTTCTTAGAATTATGGAAAGCATATGTGATTGAATGATTGATTATGATGATGTATGATATATTCATTTTTAAACAAAATAAAAATTAAATAAATAGACACATTCTTTTTATTGGAAAAAGCATTCATTAATAGTAAAAAGAATAATGTACAAAAGGCTCTTCCAAGATGAGAATCATGAAAGAAGCTACATAGTAGTCTACAACAATCATAATCAACACTAAAAAGATACAAAAGACAAACCAGTTGTAGCTAACAGCTTACAAAATGATCAATTTTCTCCAAGAGTACATATGATTTAAAGAAAGTCCAACAACTTATTTTGTTATCGTTTGTATGAGAGAAGAAAGTTATCCATAAGAATAACAATTAAGACCTTAATTCTAAATTGAATAAAGGTTAACAATCTCATATAAAGAAACAAACTACTAATATTATGGTAAAATAATAAAAAAAAAAAAATTATATTCAAACAACTTATGTGCTCAAACCATGCTATGTCATGTAATGATGGTTGTAAGCTTTTAAAACACCAAAACATTTAACAAGTGATGCAAATTACACCAACAACTAGAAACTAATATTACTTCTAGTAAATATAAATTTTGATTATATTAGTAATTTTTTCTTAAACTATAGAGTCAACATTAATAAAATTAGTTAACTAAAAAATATATGAAGATATAGGCATAAATGGTCACTAGACCATGCTTAATTATTTGAGAGATGCTAGAGAATTTAAAAGTCATTTTACTCGTCAATGGGACATAATTGATTGGTAAGAGGTAATGTCTTGTTTGGTATTTGTGGAAAGTGAGCCCCACCCTCCAACATCTTCAATGCATCCACAATACTCAAACTAAATTCCATCGTTACACAAAAATAAATGGCCACCAAAAATAATCTCTCCATTATTCTCTGAGCACCATCCTCATTATTTTTTGCTAGTTGCAACTTTGAAAAGTTTTACCTACCTTGACAAGTGTCCATGCCTGATCCATTGTTAAGAAAATGTTATATTGAAGCATCCAATGATTTTCTACTACCAATGATCTCAAGAAGCACTGCACCAAAGCCATCACTCCCCTCTATAATTCATTCATAATCAAGAGATAAGTAGCCATATGTCCCTTTCTTGTTGTGCTAAAATATAATTGATCTTGTGTAGTCAACTTGTTAAGCTCAAAACAAATAACACATATTCATTATATCAGCTACAAAAAAATATTGACCTTGATATCATGAAAAGACGAACAATCAATACTATAATAATTTTTGTAATGGAAGAAACAAAATAGTCTATTATGAATATTTGTGAGGGAAATGTCTATTATAAAATGAGATGTTGGAGACCCTAAGAGCCATTTGCGATAATAGAAATAATGTGTGACATATATTACATGTGAAAGGAAAATAAAAAATGTAGGGTGAGCTTCTTAGAACCATCAAAACTTGATCCTTAAACTAGAGAGAAGAAGGAAGCTTACACAACACCCATAAAAATGTAGAACAAAATATGTCACTTGGGCCTCTTATGGACACCTTTCTTATTGGCATAACATGCACTACATGTGGAGGTTTCAGTTCTCAAACTTAATAACAACAAGAAACTTTATTTTAAAAAATGCTAAGAACAATCATGGCTCTATTCTAAAAATAACTCCATAATAATAATATCAAAATCAATAATATTTTTTTTCTTTTGACAACCTTGAATAATGTTGTTATATTAATTTTTTTAAATTATTTGTTTCTATCATGTCTTTCCTACATGAATATAGGTTCACATGTCTTATAATACTTTTGAATCTTATTGCATGTCATGTTAATATAAAATATTTGACTTAAAAAAATTAAGAGCAAAGTCCCATGTCATTGTTTAATAGTTAGAGTATGAGATTTTTGTGGAGCTAGTGGTCCCATGATTTTATTTTATTTTTCAATTATTTTAAACAATTGCTAAACTGTAATTTTTTATACACATAAATTATGTTCATAGTGAAACGTCCCAAGAGAAATGTAAAAAAAGAAAGGAAGGAGACGTGTGTAGCTATTTGATATTTTTTATTATGTAGTGATCACATATTTTCATCCCCACTATTTTTCATATCGAATTTTCAATCCCTAAATTATATCAGCGCCACCATTATGAGAGAAGATTTCAAATAATTATTTTTGCTTAATTCAAAATCTACATGGACCAAAAGATTGCAATTCAATTGGTTGGACACAACTGGGAGAATAAAATTGTGTTTCTTGATTACACCATCCACCAAGGTTCAAACTCCTAAAGATGTGATTGGACCAAATTCAACCCCTAGTGACTTATGGGTGATCGAGATCCTCTCCTCGTGACTACTTAATATAAAAAAAAAGACATTTGATTTAGATATATACGTATTCATCATATTGTCATCTACTTATTCGAAAAACATACAAAAATATTCATATCTATATGATTCAATTATTTCTATCAAAATAATTTACTAACAAGAAATATTTATATTTATATAATTGAAAGATGTGGATATCTATATAATCAATATCTATGTAAGAAACATTCCCATCACAACGACTAAAAAACAAGCTAATAATGAAAAATCATGTTAAAAGGATAGCCTTGAACAAAACTTGCTTTTCTTTTACTAGTGCGTTCCAGCAAGTAAATGCATGAGCAAATTGGAACAGATAAGTGCAAAGGCCGACGACCTCACGCCATACATTTCAAGAACAGCATGGAGACCATGGCCTGTTGCAGAGCAAGTCTCGTGAATCTAAACAGGTCGCCAGTTCGAATCACGCCCCACTCTATCCCAACGCCTTTGCACGGCTGCCTGCCATTGATGTAACATGAAATTTTAGTTAAGTCGTTTTTTGGGGCCTGGAGTACTGGACGACAGCTGTAGCAGACGTACGCCATGTAATCTTGAAACTACCCATCGTACCCACTACTGTTATAGCAGTCCCTTTCGCTGAAAAAACAAATATCTTGCCGTGTACTGCTTTTCACTCAACATAAAGAATTCCCAAAATGGGGTAGATCACCTGACAACATTGGGTATGGAGAAGTTATCTTCTTTATGAAAGTTTTTAATTGTTTTTAATAGTAAGTATTAGTAGTTGAAACTTTATAGTTGTTGGTGTTTTAGTTTTATATTGAATCAAGCGGACTATTACAAAGAATTTGGTAGGTGAAAGGAAAAAAAATCTTACAACCCATAAAAACCACACAGCCATAGGAGGGCTGTATGTAGACGCTCAAATCCAAAATTGTACAACAATACAAAGCTATACAAACAAAATATAAGCTGCACAAAATGCCACAGCTACAGGAGGGTTGTATGAAAACACCCAAACCCAAAACTATACAATTTAACAAAACTATACATACAAATCCAAAGCTGCACCAAAACATTCATTTCACATACTATACAATTTTACTTTGGCTGAGTTTGTTATCGGATTGAAATTGTAAAATCTGATCTTTAATTTGCTGAAGTTGCACCAAGTTCTTTGTGTTTTTCTTGCATAATACTTGAAGCTACAAAAACAAAAAAACCACCTGTATAAAAATGTCATAGTAAAGCCGTAAAGTTGCATTTGTTTGATAAAAGTTATTAGAAAATACAGCTGCACATCTATCTTTCCATATGTGTTTGACAACCACTTGCCTAATGGAGTCAACAATAACATTGTTGTGCATACCAAAACCAAGGATAGCTTCTTTCCAATTTAACTCATGATAGAAAATAGCTAGAAATTTTTTTAAAATAGTTGTCCATTGTCTCTTAACATAAGTGCAGTCTCAAAATATATGTTTCATATTTTCAATGCATAAACAATAGGGGCATTTGGCTAGTTGAACCATCATACATTTCAATCTATCCTCAACAGGTAGCTTGCAATGTAAGATTTTTCAAGCCAGCACTTGTGTGTCAAAATCTGTTTTCGAATTCCATATTTGAGTACTCATTTTGATCCAAAATTTGGAACTATATCTGCATTTCCACTTCTGATTAAGATGGGGAATAAGAGGCCATCTAGGAAGGATATGAGTATAGACCTTCTTCAAAGGATAAAACTAGAACAAACTAAATGACAACCACTTCCAGTCCTTGAAAAAGTTGCATTCCCTAGGAGTGTAAAGTTTCATAGAAAGGTCAAGAGGGACTAAGGAGTGCACAAAAACAAAAAATGTTTGTATTTATCACTCAACCCTTAATGCTCCTTGACGTACTGCCAAGAGGCCCAGTCAAAAGTTTCAAAGTCCCAAATATCTATGAATCTATGAATTCCCTTTTTGAACAAATAATAAGCATGTTTTGGAAAGATAATAACAAGTGGCTGATCATGATAATGAATAAGTCTACTCCACCATATTGAAGCTGATGACAAGCTAAATCCATGTTGTAATGAAGAGTTATTCCATTTTAAGAAATGACCAACTTGTTGCAATGCTTTTCAAATTGACTGAAGAGGGAAAGAAGCTTTGGTTTTAAAGAAAGGATACATTAATATCTTATCCAACCAGTTAACAACTTTCCACTCGTTCTTGGCTGTAGCTTCCATGATTCGATGGTGAACCAAAATCTTCCATGGTTCATCTCCATTAGCAGCTCTAACAATCCATTTTGCAACAAGGCAAAGCCATTGAGTTTTGGGGTCTATGATTCCAAGGCCTCCATTAGATCTTGGTTGAATGTAATGAGACCAAGAAGAAACAATGAAACCAACACTACCATCCCATCTAGACCAGAGAAATTTTTGAATTATTTTATTTAATTCCTCATATCCTTGCTTGGAAGGCATCCAACAAGATGAGTAGTATACATGAGTTGCAATAAAAATTTTGTTAGCCACTTGTATCTTGCCTGCCAAGGATAAGAATTTATTACCCCAGGTAAACAACTTGTTTTTTAATTTGTTTAAAAACCATCCCCACATTTGTGTGAGAGAGACCCCTATACCAAAAGGAATGCCCAGATACCTTTTTATCTCCCCGTGTTTAATATACTTCCATTCTCTAGGAATCCAATGTGGAATACAACCATCTTGGGACATCAGAAATTTAGTCTTATTATGAGATAATTGAGAACCAAAAACAACACAGTATAAATTTAAGATGTCCAAAGTGTTGCTAAGTTCCTCTTCAAAATTTTGCAGAAACAACATGTCATCAGCAAAATGAAAATTGATAAAAACCTTGTCCTAGGGAATGTAAATACCTCTAATAAGATTCATCTAGTTAGCCTTTTGAAGAAAATAGCCTAGAGCATCAGCAATAAGAACATATAAGAAAGGAGAAAGAGGACACCCCTATCTTATAGAATGTTGAAGTTCAAAGGAGGCTAAAATGAATTTATTGATTACAAGGTGAGCATTCAAATCTTTAAATAACATTTGAACATGATTTTGGATCCTCAGACCAAAGCCAAGCCACTGTAACATTTTTAGAATGAAGCTCCAACAAATTCTATTATACACTTTATCAAAATCAAGTTTGACCACTAAAGCATTTTGGCATGATTGTTGGGCCCATTCAACAGTCTTCCAAGCCAACATAATATTATCAAGTATAAATCTGCCTTTTAAAAACCCTATTTGCTTAGCTCTCACAATACATTGCACAACAGGTCTGATTCTAATAGCCAGAGCTTTAGCTATAATTTTGTATGAAGTATTTAGCAATGTAATTGGACGCCAACAAGCAATGGTTTCCTCATTTTTCCCTTTAGGAATAAGTTTAATTAAGCCTTTGTTGATTCTAGGATTCAAAGAACCCTTTTGGAGGGCTTCCAGATAAAGCATATAAAAGTCTCTTTAATATGATGCCACATAACTTGATAAAACTCAGTTGGAAGACCATCAAAGCCAGGACTTCTATTAGCTTTCATAGAGAAAAGAGCACATTCAAGTTCTTCCGTGGAAAGGATCTGATCTAAAAATTGGCTATAGCTTGGATCAATCATCTTAGGAATAAAATTCTTCACATCTTCTTCCAAGGCTTGTTGAAGATCATGATCATTAATCTCCTCTTTAAATAATTTCTCATAAAATTTTTGGAATAAAATAGTAATTTCAGCAGTATCAGAATGTAATCTTCCTTCATCCATTATAGCCCCAATTTTTTCTTTCTTATGTTTATAATTGAGGTAGTTGAAGAAAAATTTGGAACCTTTATTCCCTTCCTTAATCCAATGCAACCTAGCTCTAATTTTGGCCCCCTATGCCTTGTAGTGATCTAATTTTTGTAGATGAGTTTCAGTAACAAGAATGGATTTTTGGATTCTTTCATTAAGTGGGTCCACATTTAATTGTTTCCTAGCATGAGCCAACTTTCCTTGAAGAGATCTCTATTTACATATGTGTCTCCAAGCCATTCTCTTTCCAAATGACCAAAGAAAATCAATGCACTGCGTTAGGGCTGCACACCACCACTCAATCCAAGACTCTCCCTCGTGAGGTTTTGGAATAGAATTCCAAATTCCCACCAAAGCAGAAACACATTCCCGATTCTTTAAATGGGAGGTATTGAGTTTGTAAGGAAGTTCATCAAAATGAGCAACATTATTAGTGGAGGAGATGGTGCGTATGGTCAAAAAATGATCAGATAAGGTAGTAGAGTAGTCGACTTGTACACATGAACCTGAGGGAGAAACCTCCAAATTAAGATTCTGAGAAACATAGAATTGGTCTAGTCTACTCAACTTCCTATCATTTTCGGACTTGCAATTGGACCAGGTAAACTAGTTGTTTGCATGGTTGGAGGAGTTATTACACATAGGGTCTGTTACCCCAACAATGTTCTGACAATATATCCATTTTTCAAATTCATCATGGATGAGTTTAAAATGAGTGAACCAACCACGGTCTTCATGATGCTCAACCATATTAAAGTCTCCTCCTAACACCCATTCGACATTAGGAAGGTATTTAGACATCTAATCCCAAAGAATAGATCTATCTGTAGGATTATTGGGAGCATAAACAAAACAAAATCCAATAGGTTGTCCATTGATAAAAGAGAGAGTCCAAACACAACTATGTGATGGATCCTCTCCTTTATCAATGACGTGCTTTGAAATCCAAGGAGATAGCCCAAGCACAGCTCCACCACAACCATCCTTATGAGAGGTATGAAGGAACATAGCTTCTTTCCAAGGCTGAAAAGAGTCACATCTAGGCATTCATTGCTAAGTTTAACTTCTTATAAAAAGATAACATACAGTCTCAATTTTAGCAAAGTGTCTTTCACTTTAAACTTCCTTTGAGGGTGAGAAAACCCTCTCACATTCCATGATAAAATCTTGCAATTCATGATGAAATAGAAAGGTGATTATCATCTTCTTATGGCAAGACTCCAAAGCGGTTGGAGAGGGAAACCATTTGTTCATCACTTGACCTTCCATTTGCACTGGAAGGAGACCTTGATCTATGTCAAGAATGAGGAGATGGTGAAAAAGACCTACTTGGAGATTTCAACAAGCCTTGAGAAGGATGATTAGATCGACTGCTAGTTGTAGAACTAGGCCTGGGAGAAGAGGGAGAGGGTTCCTTCCTCTTCCTAACAATTCTCCATTCATCAGACATAGTCATCTCTTTATAAGAAGGATTAGTAGGAGATGAGACAGAATGAAAAAGATCACCAAGGGAAGGAGAAATTGTGTTAGTTTGAGAGGGGGTGGGGAAGGAACTTTGATGGCAGAAGAGGGATTGAGGGAAATTTTTGTGACAACCGTAGATGGAGTCTTTGCAGGGTGAGAGGAAACATACCTATTTTTCCTGACTGGACAATCATGGATCAAATGACCCTCTTGTCGACAGTAAAAACAAGCATTAGGCTTATTCAAATAAACTATTGGCTGATCTATTTCAAATCCAGGACCATATAATTTAATAATCTCTGGCAGAGCTTTGTTTAAATCCATTTTGACACACACTCTTGGGTGTACTCTTAAACTAGAAAATTTATCAGAATTTTGTTTGCACAAAACAACTTTTCCAAGTTGGGCCACAATCTCTTTAAGATATGGACTAAACACTAGATTTAAAAATGGAAATTCTAACCACATGGGGTAACGAGAACGAGATGGGCCTTCGGGATGAAAGTCAAATGTCTAGGCTTGAAGATAATAGATCTGTCCACAAATTACCCACGTATCGTATTGTAAGACCACCTGAGCATGCTCAACAAACATAAACTTGTAGGAGATATATCCTTTACCGAACCCTCTTATTGTTTCAATTATCCAACCCCTGTTTTCCCAGTTTGTTTTTTCCCATTTATAGAAATCTGAATCTGTAGGAATTCCTCTTAAAAAGAACAAAATGACAATTTTGGCTTGATTTTCAGCTATAAGATCAATAACATCATCAGGCAACTGAAACTCTAGGGTTTTACCTTGTTCTGCATTCAATGACTGCTGATTTTCTTCTTCTCTTCCATTTGGAGTAGGGGAACTATTGTATGTAGCCTTTTGCTCAACCTTTCCACCTTCTAAGGCATGGGTATCCTCCATTCTTTTTGTTTCTTTATCTGAATCTTCTAGAAGATGTTGCCCTACCAAACGAGCTTCTGACTTCAGCCTCATTTGCAATGGAGGTTCTTCGTTTTCCTCTCGCAAATCTACCATCGAGTAGGGAGAGAGCATAAAAGAAGACATTGTACTACCAGCCATGAGAGCCAAAGCTCCACACCGCCTCCTACACATGCTAAGGTATTTCTCAGATTCACGAACCTTCACCTATGCTAGGGTTTTGTTCACTCGCCAAGAAAGGTTCAAAAGTTGTTAGTGTTGATTATGAGTATTCTAATTGAATGAAATGAATTGCTTATATCTAAAAACAACAAATCATCTAATGACACATTAACACACCGATAAAAAATGATATAATGCAAAAACTATCAGTTTATTTCTTTTTTGGGTTTTTTGGACACCTCAACAAAAAAACATGCAGATGTGGCGTAATATTTGATAATATGAACTTGAAACTGTTACTAATAGAAGCATTGCTAAATAAACCACTATAATACAAAGCTATTTGAATATGCTACTAGAGGTACACGGTTAAAGTGCTCAATTATTGGGTCCTCTCTCCTAAGAGAGGACTTAATAGATGATTAAGCATGTTAATAATTTTTATGGTGAAATCTATTTATGTAGTTAATTCAATATTTTAAAATAATTTATATTTGAGTAAAAATAAAATTAAAAATTAATAAAACACTAACATGTATGTGTGTGTTTATCTTTCTAAAGTATACAAAATAAAGGATAATGTAGTTTTAATAGAGGATCGCTTGAAATAACTATATTTGAATAAAACTAAAATTAAGAACTAATAAAACACTAACATGTGTGTGTGTGTGTGTGAGATTATCTTCTTTAAGTATACAAAATAAAAGATAATGTAGTTGTAATAGAGGATTGCTTGCACAAATTATGTCAATATTTAAAAATAAAATACATAGTTTTATTCAATTAGTTATATATAAATACCTTTTAATTTTTTTGTAAAACTTTGTCCTTTTTGAAAAGGCAGAAAGAAAATTTTAATTATAAAGACAAAAAATTTGATTACAAATAATTAGAGATTTTGCTATGTTAGGGTGATTGCTCTCCATATTCTTGCTTGTTTATGTCCATTGTCCTTGTCATCCTTACATTATATTACATTTTGAAGTAGAAGTTCATATTTATTGTGGGGTTTTCTAGTATCTTTGTCTTCAATGATATTTCTTTCTTTTTATAATGGCAACTAGCACAAATGGCCCCACATTTGATGTCGGGTTTGCTTAGGCTTGGATGCACATGCAAATGGTTCCCAAATGATCATGAAAGTTCATTTTGAAGGTAGTGCACAAGGTAATGTCACTATTAATGATGTTCTCTTCCCTATTTATGATTTTAAAAATACTTGTATGTGGCTCAAAAATTATGCCCTTGTTGGATATATTGTGGGTCATATCCCCTCTAAAAGCATGCTACATATCTGGGTCAACTCTACTTGGGTCTAGCATGGGGTCTACATAGAGGCCATTTGGAATCTCACAAAGAGATTTTTTTAATTTTTTTCTTTTATTGAAGTCAAGTTTGCTAAGGTTATTTTCAAGCATGACCCCTAGTACATTCAACCTTCATTTTTTGTCTTCACCCCTTGAACTTGAGACTTTGTTGTCTTCAATTTTCATGATCTCTTTGTGCTCCAATCTAGGTTAAATTCCCTATTTTACCCTTTCCTTTATGGCCTTCCTAGATTACAACTACATCTTGAGGGCAGGTTGTTCATTTTGAATAAGAGCTTTTTATCCCCTATCAATCCTTAGAAGAGGGTTTGTGTCTATGTTGATATTTCTAAATACCTCAAAGAGTTTATAAAAGTGAAATTGGATACCTAAATTTTCACCCGTAGAATCCTTTACCTCAACTTTCTTAACACATGTTCTAGATACTAATACTTAGACCATAAAATCTATGATTTTCCTCTAGTAATCGAACAAGCCAAATCTCCTCCTAAGCATACCTTAGTGGCTCCTCCACCCCAAAATATGGGGATGAATAGACCATTATGGGTAACAAAAAATTAGTATGCGACTAGTTCAAAAGGTGTTGCCCCCAACCTTCCCGACTGTTGAACCACATATTTCAGACTTTAAGGTGATTGAATGGGGATATTTTCATCAATCAATGGAATTATCCCAAGTGATTCTAGACCATGATTTAACTAAAACATCATGGAAGCTAGCATTATATTCTCTCAATCATCTCCATCTTCTTTCCCTCCCACCATTCTTGCAACCTAGTTCATGAGATTGAGGAAGATGAATTGATGTCAAAGAAGAAGAAGAATTCTTCAACTTGTTTGGTTCAATTTTAGTCATAATATTGGGTACACTTAATATAATTTCTTATAGAATCATTATGGAGTTCTTGATGAGCATTCCAACAATGAAATTTCCCTTGATCCCTATTGTCCATGAATTTCATTTCATGGAATGTTAGGGATCTCATGGAGCCCATCAGAAAATACAATGTGTGACATGTTTGTCAATAACTTACCAACCTCAATGTTTTGTGTTTATAATCTAGTTGAAAACTATTGGTTTCATGTTTTCTATTGTATGCCATGTAATCTAGCCCAAAGGTCACTTTATGCATAGTAACCACAAAGTGGGACATGGATGCCTTTCCACTTTCATTTTGCATATATGAAAACCACATATGGTAGCCCACAAATATGATCCCACTAACTATATGCTTTATGGGTTTTATTTAATATTAACCACTATCTTGATGCTATTAATTTTTATGATTCCAATGATGTTGTTGAAAGATCTCCTCCAACAATTATGTGTAGATTAATTTGCCATTTTTTCTTGGATTGTGTGTGGTGATTTCAACATGGTTGAGTTGTTATATGATAATTGTAATCATTTTCCTATGTTTTGTAAAAATAGAAAAAAAGAAGATTGGTATTACATGTGCACAACATTATGTCCTTTTTATCCTAATGCTAGCCAGTATTGGGCCTTGATTGTCTATGATTTATGTAGAATAGTTTGTAGGTTGATACAAAAGTAATTATTGAACACCTTGATAGAGCCATTGTTTATAAACAAATCCTCTTTTCTTTTACAACTTTTTACAAGATTTCAATTAATAATTTATTAGAACTTTCCCCTTTTTTTAATCACTGCCTAGTTTGGTTTTGTATTGAATGGAAAATGGTGGGGCCTAAAAATCTTAAGATGTAGCTCTTCTTAAACATGCCATTGCTAAATCATCATCCCATTGTGGCCTATATCTTATTCTTATGGAACCTTGATCCCACCTGTGGTGCATGCTTTTGAAATCTGCAAAAGACTAAGCTTCATACAAGGTTAGTAAATCACAAATTCCTCAAACATGACCCTATGAAATACTTTGCAAATGCTTTAAAAATGCAACAAAGGATGAAATACAACTAAAAGCATTATAAAAGCAACCACAAATTACCTATTCCATAGTGGATTGGTGTCACATGTGCTAGTGACCCTTTCCCAACCCTTGATCAATAGCTAAAATGATGAAGTGCAATGGAGATGAAGAATAAGATTATTTCTCAAACCAAGAGAGTAACCTTGCATAAAATTGTGGATCCTATGAATGAGGATTAAGCCTTCTTTTATAGATTTTGTTGATGAGAGATTGGCCAAGATGGTGAATGTGGGACTAAAGATCCTCCAATGAGAAGATGACACTTGTCAAATGGTGAGTGGTCAATGGTTGTGCAAGATTTGGGAAGAGTGCCCATGAGGAGAATTTGAATTCAAATTTGCAATAAATTTAGAGAGGACAAGAAAAACAGCAATAAATGCCATGTTTGACTTGTCATGTTGAGGGAAAATGAGGTTTTTAATAAATCAATAAAATTGATTTATTGTGCAAGTGGAGATATCTAGAGAATGCAAGTGGGATGGGATTAACATTTAATCAAGGTTAATTAGCTAGGATGATGATTATGCTGATTTAATGCTGATTAGGTGAGTTGACCTTTAGGATTTAAATATCTGATTTATTTAAATCAGAAAAGGATGAAATATGGATTTAATTAAATAAATGTTTGATCTATTTAATTAAAGTGATGATGTTTGATTTATTAAAAGGCTGATGATAATGTTTATTTGATAAATGACCTTAGGAATGAGATTATTTAATGAATGGATGAAAGTGATGAATGGGCCTAATGTGAGACCTAATTTGACTGAATCCGATCGAATGCATAATGTTAATTTTGCATGTCTACATTTGCCCTCTTTGAAGCAATGTACTTGTTGCGTTGGTTCAAAGAATAACTTAATCAAATTTAAAAATTTCATGATTTTTTGATGCCCCAGCGAAAGAATTATACTGGTACATTGTCCCCTCGAGAGATTGAGCGAAAAGATTAGATTTGAGGTCAATCTCGATAAAGAGGTTCAAAATGAATGGTTATGGATGATGATGCAAATGAGATGATTTCAAGATGCTTAGAATAACAAATCTATATTATTCTAAACAACTTAAATGATGATATGATATGAGATGGATGAGATTGATGATGTATGATATGTTGTGATTATGCAATGGATGATTTATGAGATGCTTAGACTAACATATCTATATTATGATGATGATGCAAATGCAATGCCGTGAAATGATCGATGTTTCCTATTATGTATGATATGAATGATATGTGGTATGCTTGACAGTTTTCTAGATGCAGGATGGATGCATGATGGATGCATTGGTGATGATGATGTTAGCGTGGAAATGAGATGATGACAAGAGGATCCAACAAGCCCACATTATGAGAGATGATGATGAGAAATGATGATGATAGATGGATGATTTGCTTATCAAGGATTGGGATTTTAAAAGGGTCACTTACTTTATTTTTGATAACACGCCTAAGTATGATGCATCAAGGTATAAAGGACCAGGATGACGTTGTACTTAGTGTGATGGACTTTGACTCAACAAATAGATAGGAGTATTCTTGTTCACACCTGACATACAGAAACTCTGCTAGAATGCACTTTAGAAATCTCAAACATCTCGGACCAAAACACAGAAAGGTATAACCAATCAATGCAATAGTCAACAAGGTATCTAAAACATCCTCCATACATATCTAACAAAGCAAGTATTCACCAAGTTATTTTACAAGAACGTCCAACAAGCATAGTAGACAAAATATAATGATCGTTGCCCCATTCCTATCTCTCTAAATCCTTCGTTCGGATATCATCGAGAGGTCCTTGGACTAAGCGCAATAAGATAAGTCAAAAAGAAAAAGACCAAGTATGCAAACAAGTCAATGTTCTTCAATACCGCTAGCCAAAAGGGAATGTGTTTTTAAGGATAAGAACTGAAACTTATTGCCAAAAGATAATGCCCATTGTAGGAAGGATACGTCCTAGGACAAGTTAGTGGACGGCAGCACGTCATTTCGTTTATCCAAAATGTTCTTTCTAATAAATAATGCCCCTTGTAGGAAAGATTCATCCTACAACATGATGTTATCAAATGATTGATATGAGACTGTTTGGATGATTGACTATTGACACAAAGACCTGACCAACTTGTTTACGTACTGACTTAGACTTGAGACTTGACGCTTTTGAGTTTTACTTTTAACCTGCTAGACTTGTTTCTAACTGTTTCACCAAAGGTTGATGATGACGATCAATTTATTATGAATGGTGTTTATTGCGGGTGCAAACGAGATGAGGCGGATGGATTTTTTTCAAATATTTGGATGTTTTTGGAATTTTGCAATGTTTTGAGGCTGTTTTTGGAATTTTTTCGAGATTTTACAAATGTTTTGATTTTCAGTTTTCCAATGTTTTTGGGATTTTCTAAGATTTTGACCAAGATACTAACCTAAATACCTATCCTAGGGGCCTCGGGGGCTTATTGATAGATTAGCCTTGCCCACGTTATACAGCAGAGACCGTAGTTCGATTGACGACTTGTGGATTCTGAGATGAAGATATACATGATGAAATGTCAATTTATTATGGCCGGACTCTATAGGACTGACCTAAATGTCTCAAGGATGATCAAAGATCAACCTTGCCTATGTTCAAGCTTCGAGAGCGATGTAGTTCGACAAGACGACCTTGTTTTTGGCTTTTTGAGATGTTTTAAATGTTTTTGGATTTTTTTTATTTTACGATGTTTTGGATTTTTGGATTTTTATTATTTTTTGGATTTTCTGATTTTGAGGACTTTAAGACCATACACGAATCCTATCGATGGGAACATGCCCCCGGCATGATGCAATAGACTACTCCGATAAAGGCAGGACAAACTGACCTTGAGGATGGGCCGAGTAGTACTAGGAGGGATCATGATACGAACACAGGACCAAGCTATGGTGCGGATGTGAGTGGATGAGTGATGGATGGGATAAGATGGATGATGGAAGTGAAATGGATGGATGATGCAGAATCAAGCCATAAAGATCTGGTGGATGGAAAGTGCTTATTTACACAAGGCACCTGTTTCCGAGGTTTTCACCAAGGTACTTGTCCAAAGTGCCACCGAAGTGGTTTTCACTAGAGGGCGATTTTTTTGATCCTTTTTCTGATTTTTTTGGATTTTTTGTTTTTTTTTATTTTTTTGTTGTTACCAAGACACCTATTTGCCAGGTTTTCGCTGAAGTAACCATTTTTTCAGGACTTTTTCTTATTTTTTGGATTTTTTAGATTCTATACCTTGGAAGAATTAGGCATAAAACTTTTTAAGATGGGAGTTATTCATTGGCTCCTGCAGAGGTTCCCCTTCGGGTGTTGATAACTGATATGCCCCTGATTTATAGCTTGTTGTGATGATGAAAGGCCCTAACCAATTGGGTTGGAATTTTCCTTTGCTGCTGGGATTCAGGACATTCTTCTAATTTTCTTTTAAGACAAGTTCTCTGACTTGGAAAGTCCTGCTTCTGATCTTCTTGTTGTAGCTCCATTTGAGTCTATTCTGATAGACTTGCAAGTGATTCAAAGCATCAATCCTTCTTTCGTCTAGTAACTCCAGCTCATTTAGCCTTGAAACCCGATATTCTTCATCGGTGATGAGATTTTGCAGTGATATTTTGAGGGATGGGAGCTCGATCTCAATGGGGAGTACGACTTCTGATCCGTAGACCAAGGAGAAGGGGGTGGCTCCAGTGGGTGTGCGGATGCTGGTTCGATAAGCCCAGAGGGCGGGATTAAGCTGCAAGTGCCAGTCACGACCTGCGTCATTGACTATTTTCTTGAGGATTTTGAGGATGGTTTTGTTTGTGGCTTCTGCTTGGCCATTGCCTTGGGGATAATACAGGGTGGAGAAGCGATGCTGGATTTTGAATTTCTCGCACAAGTCGCGAACCTCCTGGTTCTTGAAGGGTGTCCCGTTATCTGAGATAATGGCTTGTGGGACACCATAACAACAGATGAGATAGTTCAGAATGAATTTTGAGATCTGCTTTCCAGTGATATAGGTCATAGGTATGGCTTCCACCCACTTTGTGAAGTACTCAGTTGCAGTTATAATGAATTTATGGCCATTGGACGAAGTGGGTGAGATTTTCCCAATGAGGTCGAGTCCCCTTTGTGAGAAAGGCCATGGTGTGATGATCGGGTGAAGCTCTTGAGCTGGAGCATGGATGAGGTCCCTATGTTGTTGACATTGTAAACACCTTTTAGCATGATTATGTGCTTCTCGCTCCATCGTGGGCCAGTAATACCCCAGCCTCAGCAATTTCTTGGCAATGGTCATTCCACTCGAGTGTGAGCCACAAATACCGTTATGAACCTCGATTAGAGCAGTTAATGCCTCCTCAGCATTTAGACAACGAAGTAAAGTACCCTCTATGCTTCTACGGTATAAGGTATCACCTAGGATGACAAATCTGGATGCCTTTTTGATAAAGGTTCGTTTTAGGCTCGATGGTAGGTCAGTGGGTAAGACTCCTATTCGAAGATATGTATATATGTCATGATACCAAGGATCACCAGGACCAACGATTTCACACACATATTCGATTCTGGTACCTCGAATGTGGGAATGAGAATCTGCTCAATCAGAAATTCATATTTCGGTACATTATGAGGGATGTCTAATAGAGACCCAATTGTAGCCATGGCGTCAGCTGCTCTGTTGTTGGTTCTTGGAATCTGCTCAAATGTTATGTCGATGAAGGATTCTTTTAGAGTCTCTACCAATTTTTTGTATGGGGTTAGCTTGTCATCCTTTGTCTGATATTCATTATTGACCTGATTTATGATCAGTTGTGAGTCGCCATAGACCTTGAGAGCTATGATATTCCACTGCACTGCTATCCTGAGACCTATAGTCAAAGCCTCGTATTCCGCAATGTTGTTAGTGCAAGGAAATGCTAGTTTGTATGATCTTGGTATGTAGTCCCCCTGTGGGGTGATGAAGAAGACACCAGCTCCTGATCCATGTTGTGTATATGAACCATCGAAGTATAGTTTCCAGTGATCAACAATGTTGAGGTTAAAAATAGACTCATCTGGAAACTCTGAGACAAGGGGATTCTCAGAATACATAGGTGCTTCTGCTAATTGGTTTGCAATAACTTGACCCTTGATGGCTTTTCTCTCAACATACTCGATGTCATATTCTGATAATATCATGACCCATTTTGCCATTCTGCCAGTTAACATTGCCTTAGATAAAAGATATTTGAGGGGATCAATTTTCGCAATGAGCTTGATCTTGTGTGCCAACATGTAGTGTCTGAATTTTTGGGATGCAAATACTACTGCGAGGCAAGCTTTTTCAATGAAGGAGTAATTTAGCTCGTGACCAACCATTGTCCTACTGATATAGTAGATGGCCCTTTCTGTTCCGTTTTCATCATCTTTGAACAAGAAGAGCTCCTAGGGCTTTGTTGTTGCTGACACATATAAGATCAATGGCTTTCTCGGGATAGGTGGCATTAACACTGGAGGTGTCAATAGATATTCCTTTATTTTGTTGAATGCCTCTTCGCACTTGGTATCCCATTTGTATACTACCCCCTTGTGGAGTAGGTGTGAATACAGATTCTGCTTGTCTGCCAGTTGTGCTATGAACCTTCTAATGGATTGGAGCCTTCCTTGGAGGCCTCTCAGTTGTTTTAGATTCCTTGGTGCCTCCATCTCAAGGATTTCTTTAACTTTTGTAGGATCCACCTCGATACCCCTCATGGAGACTATGTATCCTAGTAGTTTACCTGATTGTACGCCGAAGACACACTTCTTGGGATTTAGTCTAACCTTGTATTCCTCTAATCTGTCAAAGATAGCACTTGGGGTTGCTATATGATCTTGTATTTTTCTTGACTTTGCTAGGATGTCGTCGACATAGTCTTCAACTGTCTTGTGAATCATGACATGGAAGATCAATGTCATGGCTCATTGATATGTTGCTCCTGCATTCTTGAGGCCAAATGGCATCATGTTCCAACAATAGGTCCCCCATGGACAAGTAAAAGCTGTCTTGTGTTGATCTTCTTTTGCTATCATAATCTGGTTGTATCCTGAAAATTTGTCCATTAGTGATAGCATCTCATGCCCTGCTGTCATGTCTACTATCATGTCGATGTTGGGGAGCAAGAAATCATCCTTGGGACATGCTTTGTTTAAATCTATGAAATCCGTGCAGATTCTGATAGCTCCTTCAGGTTTTGAAACAGGTACCAAGTTCGATGCCCATTCTGGATAATCAATTGGTCGGATGAATCCAGCATCTAATAGCTTTTTAAGCTCCATTTTGACTAACAAAGCAATTTGAGGATGCATTTTGTGAAGCTTCTGTCTGACAGGTTTTGCATCTGGATACACTGCTAGGTGGTAGACCACAGTATTTGGATCAAGTCCTGGCAGGATAACTCCATGCAAAGTTTATTTGCCTTTCCCTTAGGAATGTTGCTAGGAGTTCTTGTTCTTCTGATAATAGTGATTCTGCATAGAATGTTATGTGCGGGGTCTCCTCTGTTCCTAGGTTGACTGGGTTGCATTTTTCAGCCAAGACTGCTGACTTCTCTTGATGAATAGCTCTTAAGGGAAGATTGAATCCTTCATCCTTAGGTGCCTCAGAGAGGTTTTCACCGTTGGATACGTCCTTTATTTTTACTATTTTCTTGTCAGAGAGTGCCACGGTGTGGTTTTCACTCAAGGACTTGGATATGATTCTTAGTTTCTCACTTTTGTGACTAAAGGATTCAATCGTTTCCCCGTAATAGGCGTGTGTGTCCAACTCCATTATGAATCCTACCTTGTGATCTCCATCTGGAATGTTATCCCTCAACCCAATGAATTAAAGAGCGCTTCATCATTTTCGAATATATCGAGAACTGGTGGTCCTCGTTGGTCATAGTCGATCAATTGGGGGTAGACTAAGCAGATCTCATGATTTTGATGATTGGATTCGAAAGATAAGGTACTAATCATGCAAAGGGTGGTATCTTCAAATAACCTAGGTAGGTTGGATAAGGTATCTTCGTCATCGCTACTAATATAGGGCTCAGTGATAAAGTTATGCATGTATGTCCCTATGGGTATTGGGGAGTACACTTGTACTAGGTGAGGAGAAACATTAGCGGCTCTAGCAGGACTTCGGCCACGTATGGTTATTCTCGGAGGGGTACATCCAAGACCAAGATTTGTTATAGGTCGTGTCTCAGGCATGATTGGTATTAAGGCCATTGTCATTTTGTCCCAATCTTTGATTTCGGTCATAGCCCATCGCAAGCATCATATGTAGGCCTCTGCTTCTTTCATCCATTGGTAATTCAGGTGTCGTATTTCATCTCGATACAACATGTTTGATGGATCTACTTCAATTACCTCATGGCCAAGGTCTCCCCACCTTGTGAATTCAGGATAATTTTGAGGATAGGTTTGTGATGTGGGAGCTTGATTTTCTTGTGGGCGTCCTCATGATCTTGGAGATTGTGGTAACTCTCCTATCACAAAAGCATTGTTAGGGAGCTTATAACTTCCACAATCGTCCTCCTAGATGATGAGCTTGATATCAGATATGGTGGGAATGGCGGGTGTCTCTGTCACAGAAGTGAAGATGGCGAGATCGATGTATGATGTGGATGGGCCCTCATCATTTTTCGGCACTTGGGGGATTTTGTAATATTTGGCTTCAAGGTTCTTGCGGTATGAAAGCGGCTCGGGATCTCCATGGGCGGTGATCTCTTGTCCATTATGTGTAAATTTTACACATTGGTGGAAGGTTGATGCTACGGCTTTCATTGCATGGATCCATGGGCATCGAGGAGAATGTTGTATGGTAAGTCGAGGTCCAGGACCTGACAGGTGGTTTCCATAAGCGTTGTCCCTAATTGGATAGGGAGCTTAATTGTGCCCTGTGACACTCTTTCTTGGTCATCATATGCTCTTATTGTTATGCCCTTTCCTTTGTCAATGGAATCTTCTGATATCTTTAACTACTTGATGAGGCTAAAAGAACAAATGTTCAAACCTGCACCTCCATCCACCAGGACCCTTTTGATTTTTCTTTTGTTCACAATGACCTCCAAGTGAAGTGCACGATTGTGAGATGGTTGGGTGGGAAAGTCTTGGTTAGAAAATGTAAGGAGATTAGGTGTTATGATGTTTCCGACCATAGCTTGGAATTGTTCTGCATCGAGGTCTGCGGGGACGGTAGATGAGGCTAATGCTTCCTCAAGGATCTTTTTATGCGCTAATGAGATTTTTAACAACTCCATGATGGAGATGTGTGTTGGCGTTCTTTTGAGTTGGTCTACAACATTGTAGCTATCCGGAACGGCTCTTGATGTAGGGACTCTATTGGGTTGGGATGATCCTGCGATGGTGACCTTTCCGCCTCTTGTGGTGACTCCACAGTCTTCGACATGGGCACCTTTGATGGTGATGACCATGCAATTTTCATTGAGGTTGGCAACAATTGTTTCGTATACATGATTTACACTACCTTTTCCTTTATCCTTGTTATTCCCTTTGTTGCCATGATTTGGCATCGGATTCGTGTAGATTTTAAGGTCCTGATTCCCTGTAGGTGCTTCCACATTTATGATTCTTTTGTCGATGAGATCTTGGATGATGTTATTGAGTCTCATACAATTGTTTGTGGTGTGGCCTTTGATTTTGTGGAATTCACACAGTTGATTCTCATTGTACCAAGGAGGTTTGACATCAGGTTCTTCATAATTCTCAAATGTAGGAGCTTGGATGAGTTTTTCGTCGATTAGCTTTTTCATGATGTCCTCAAGTGGCTCCCCCAAAGTAGTGTATTTTCGTTTGGGGTATGTTTTGCGTTGAGGTGGTCCTCTTTGGTCGTTGACATTATTGATGGTGGCATTATTGTTGGGTTGATATGTTGTGTGATGAGTGTTTTGGCGTTGTGGTTGGATTTGCGATGCGGGTGTATTTTGGCGTGGACCACTAATGACCACCTTGGCATCAACGACGCCATCATTAGTGATTTTCTTGTTTCTCGCCCATGTACGCGGTTTATCATTGTAATTTGATGGTGGGTGATTGTTTTGTGATTCGTGATATGATGTTGATTCGATGGGTTGGGTTGCAAGGGCTCTTTCGATGCTAAGCGCCTTGGAGATTAGTTGATCATAGGTGGTGATTCCCTGAACCTTGAGGTGGAATGACAAATGGCTTTCAAGGTTGGTAATGATTGTGCAGACTTGTTGCTCTTCTGGCATGGTCCATTTGCTCCGATTGGCCTTGGATCGCCATCGTTGAAGAAATGAAGCAAAAGATTCATTCTTTCCTTGTTTCAGAGCATAGAGTTCTTCGAGACTAACATCCATTGTAATGTGTCATGCGTAGTTTCTAATGAATGCATCTCTAATTTCTTCGAATGTCCTAATGCCTGAAGGTAAGCGAGAGAACCATTCTATAGCATCTCCTGCTAAGCTCCTAGGGAATAGCCACATCAGATAAGTATCGTCATATGCAACCTCCATACAATGAACCTGGAATTCCCTGATGTGATCTTCAGGGTTTCCCGTCCCTCAATATTTGTCAAATTTAGGGATCTCAAATCCCTTAGGGAATGGTTTCATGTCTAGGCTCCTATCAAATGGATAGGGACACAAGTTGCTTTGTGTTTTGGTTGTACGATTGAAGATCGAGTACTTTTCTTGAGAGCAACTTGAATCATATCATTCTAAGGATCGGGGGTGGGATGAATGTGTTTTAGGTGTTGCAATCATGGTTTGGATGGATGGGTTGGTTTGTGCATTGTTCAATGGTATCGGTATGTTGTGGCGGGCGAAGTAGGCTTCTACTTGCTTTTGGATGAACAATGCTTGTTGTTGCTCTTGTTGTTGTTGCGCTAGGATTTTTGTTTGTTGTTGCACTTTTTGATGTTCTAACAACGCTTGTTGTTCTACTTGTTGTTGCACTTGTTGTTGTTCTAACAACGCTTGTTGTTCTACTTGTTCTTGTTCCCACAACGCTTGTTGTTGGGCTGCCAATTCTGCTGCTTCTTGCTGCTCTTGGTATTGCTTTAGTGCTTGCTAATATGCCTGTATTTGCGCTGCTTGTGCAAGAATTTGTGCTTGTGCTTGTGCTTGTTGTGCTTGGGATTGCACTTGTGTGGCTTGTTGCTGCAATAATAGTTGTGCTTGAGTGACCCTTTGTGCTTGCAATGCTTGCGCGACTTGGGCAGCTTGAGCGGCTTGTTGTTGTTGTAATAACGCTTGAGCTTGTTGTGCTTGTATTGTAGCTTGTGCAGCTTTGGCAGCTTTGGCAGCTTGAGTGGCTTGTTGCACAACTTTTTGTTTTTGCACTTGTTGACAGCCTCTTTGGAAAGTAGCTTGCAATGTTGTGTCAAATTGGTTTGATGTGGTGAACGTTGGTGGTGGTGGTGGATTTGGAATGGTGGTAGATGATGATGTTGTGTTGATTATTTGGTTGGTGGATGGTGGAGGTGGTGGTGGATTTGGAATGGTGGTAGATGATGATGTTGTGTTGATTATTTGGTTGGTGGATGGTGTTGTTGATGTGGTAAGTGGCATCGTTGATGTGATTGGCCCTTGAGAGACCATGCTTTGCAATGTTGTGGGGGTGTTTGATGATTTTTCCATTGCTTATGTGTTTATCGTTTGTTGTTGTGATGTCAACAATAATCTTTGAGCATTTGGCAAAATGTTTTGATTGATGGTTGGGATGTTGTTTTGATTGATACTCGATAGAGGGGGAAGCCCTAAACCAAGGAGTGGTGTTGATGACAATGGTGATGGTGGGAGAGGTGGAAATGTAAGGGGGGTGAATCCTTGCGAGAGTGTTGTGGTGTTGAAAATGCCCCCTGGTCTGAACATGTCTCCCTCCTCTTGTGAATTTGTGAGAAGAGGTGTTTGTAGTGCTCCGTAAAAAGATGTTAATGATAGATCATAATGTAAAGTGAGAGGAACATTTTGGTGTAATGGATTATGGAGGATGTTTTGTTCCACTGTGGTGTTTGCGTCCAAGTTTTGGTTATTCACAAGGGGATGTGATTGAAGTTCATTGAGAAATGTGTTTCCCTTGTTGATATTTGGTTGAGTTGGAGCAATTGATGTTGTGATTTTTGGAATGTTTTGCATGACGTTTTCGGATGGAGGTGTAGATGAAATGGGGATGGTGGATGAGATTGGTGGAAAAGATATCTCTACTATAGTGCTCACATCAAAATCCGAAGGCAACTTGGCCCCTTGCTTTGCTAGTTCAAGCATGTACAACAAAGGGTTAAGTCTCATCATGATGTTGATGATTCTATGGTTGTCCGGATTTTGGGGCATTTCAGCTATTTCTTCACAAGACATTCCAAAGGTGAGGTCCTCCCCTTGATTTTCTTCTTGTGGGTTTTGTGATGATGAGGGGACCAATGGATTGCTTGATTCTGCAAGATTCATTTCTGTGTTTGTTTGGCTAAGGTCACTTGAAGCGGGAGTTTCTTTGTGGGCTTCCCTACTCTTCTTGTATTGAGATCTTGTTTGAACCATAAAACAAGGATCAATCTTCGAGAATATGGGAGATGAATCTCTTGATTCCTTGGATTAATCTCTATTTTATGTCCCAAAGTGAAAGTTTTAGGATGCTTTTTATGATCAAAATGTGATGATGATATGATGGTGATGTTTAAAGATGCATGTTATGGATGTTTTTGGCTTTTGATAGATCTTGAATGAAATACTAGGCTTTGGATTTTTGATTGGTTTGATTTTTGGATTTTGAGATTTTGTCCTTAATCTTGATTTGGAGTTTGATTTGGATTTTGAACAAAAAAGACCCCTAAGATGTTTGATAATGATCTAAATGATAGTTGTGTTCAAAGGATGATGATTTGGATATGTGTGAGGAGAAGGATGCATCTACCCACACCTACCCAAACAAGATGATTGTTTCACTAAGTATATGGAGAAGGATTCATCTACATACACTAAGCTAGACAAGATGATTTGGATGACTTTGACTAAGGATATGCAAAAGGATGCATTTACACATTCCTAGCCAAAGGTGTTTTGATAAATGTTTTCAAGGACTTGGTCTCAATGATTTTGGTGTTTGCTTGATTTTGTCATAAAGCCTAGCACTTCAAGGATGATTTCAAGGTTTTTCAAAAGATGATTTGTGAGATGATGTTTTGAAAGATGGATGAAAGAGGTTTGATTTGTTTTGATCCCTAGATGAACCTAAAAAGACCACTTTGTTTTCCTAGACCTAGGTATTGAAGAGCATGCATATGCTTCCTAAAGACCTTTGTAACCAAGGATTGATTTCATTTGAACTTTCATTTTGGATTTTCAATGATTTTTGCTTTGGGATTTGGAGTCTTCAACACACATGAAAGTTCATTTTTCTTATCTTTGTTTAATGGCTTTATTTTACCAAAAACACTCTCTTTGATTAAAGTTTCAAACTAAGATGTCCAATGTCTTAATTTCTTTAAACCCCACAAGATATTTTATGTGGAAATTCAATGAACTTAAGGCAAGGGTTTTCCTATTGTTTACTCAAGAAGACAAATTGAGGTATAATCCAATGCTTAGGAACCTCTACGGACGTGAATCCCTAGGGAAAGTAGTAACATATGGATTGAGTCAACGATATTTGTCTTCAAGAGGGTTTGAAATTTTGAAAATCATGTTGAATGTTTATTTGCAAAATGTTTTTGAATACAACAATGTGTTTTCAAACAAGCAATGTAACATCCTAGCCTAATGGGTACGTTTTTCTTAGTGGGCTTGCCTCATTCCCTTCATAGAAGAGATGATTTTACATGCAACCAAGGAAAAATATAGAGGTATGATGAAATCCTAACCTCTATATTTCAACCAAGATCGGACTTGGAAAGTAACTTCTTGGAATCTAAGTTCCAATGCACCACCTTGATAAACTCGCTCAATGGATAAATAGGCCACTACAAAACAAGGGTTCTAGTTTGGACTTTCCGTTCGTGGAGATTGACCCATACGGCAAGAGTCCCCTTTCAGATCCATCATGTCGGAGCCAACCGTGTGATAATGGCGTTTAACCAAAACCCACATTTATATCCCAGCTGGAAATACTCTTGGCTTTAGAGTGTTACCGGTTGAGTCATTCCCTTTGGTGAGTACTTTTTCCCCAAGGCAGGCCCTTTAAGATAAACAAAAGCAAGCAAAAACACAATCCGTAACTCAATCGATCTTTGATGGCATAAAGAAAGAGAATGTACGCGAAAATGCCCCTACTCACACTCGCACAAGATGTTCAATTTTTAAGCCCAAATCGAAGTGTTTCAAAGCAATAAAATGTATTTTGAGTGTTTCTCTTGCACCCTAGATCGCACGAAGCGCAAGGGGAGAGGATACGTACTCAAAAGACAAAATCACACAATTTAAGCACTTGTTCATTTTATAGCCTTCAAAGAAATTGTGAGTTCATTTTAAGCACCAAAATGAAGTGTGAGTTTTGATTGTTCAATTCTTAACCTCAAACAAAATCTAGTGAGTTTGTCCTAAGATTCATTTTAATCCCTTTGCAATGAAAATCAAATTGTTTGTTTTAGACCCAAATGAAAATTAGTGTTCTAAAACGAAAAGATAAACAACTTCGTGAAGTAATGTTGATCAAACACTTAAAGTGTTAAAAAACACATTGTGTTTTCAAAAAAAAATTCCCCTCCTTTCGTTTTCGTTTGATAGCCTTCTCTTTCGCTTTGCACCTTTTCGCCTTTGCTTTTCCTTTGTACCTTTTCGCCTTCGCTTTTCCTTTGTACCTTTTCCTTTCGCTTTTCCTTTGTACCTATAAAAGAAAAAGATAGATTATGTGAGAACTCAATTTATTTTGTTTTAACTTCAAACAATATCATAATCCAAGATGATGATAATAAAAGGAGGTTTTATAAGTAAATCATTAATGACTTCATTTGAGAAGGCATTTATACTTGTTAAACTTTATTTCTCCCTTATCATATTACTAGAGGTATTGAGCCAATGAATCAAAACAGAATATACCTCTTAAAGACTTTCACTATCTCAAGATAATAAGTATAGTGATCTAATATAAGAGAATATTTGAATCACGAGTGAATCACAACAATCCAATTAACATTTTATGTGGATTTACCAAATCTATCCAATAAATACCTAGCATACTAAATGTTTATTTGTTGATTTTCTATTAATCAAGTCAAAGACAAAAGTATACATAAAGTTTAATGCCTGCAAAAGTGAATCACAACAAAAAAAGAATGAGCCTTTAAAGATAAAAATAAATAGCAACGTGGATGAGATGAACCATAATAATATATATATATATATATCAGCATCAGCGTTATTCATGATGGCATGATGACTTTGAAAAGGTACAGGGAGACCCCAACTTCTTTTTATAAATGCCACTGTCAGGTTCAAAGCTTCTTGTTGAGCACTTCACATTACTTAAAGTAAACACCAACAAAACTGCGCATAGCTCCAGATAAAAGGATTAGTATTTGATTTATTGTCAAGTTGGTTTGTTGAAGCATTTATAAATGACATGACTTGAATGAATCTACTAGGAAATGAGAGATACGCGTTGTTTCCTTTGTAAATGTTTATTGAATGCAAAAGACAGTTATACAGCCAAGAAAAATTTAACATAAAGTAAAACAGAGACAGATGTGGAAGCCCTCTTAAGTCGGTACTTTGGATCAGTAAAAGAAAACAAAACATCCCATTCTGGAGAGGCTACGACTGAAGACCCTGATATTAAAAAAAAATTCCCTTTATTAATACGCATTAAGAACTTCACTACATTGTCTACAGGCTGTACGTGAATGCTGTGTTGTCTATATGTTGACTGGAGAGGCTGCGTTGTCTACAAGCTGTGCGTGAATGTTTTAAGAACTTTGCTTGATTGATACACATCTATTGGTCGATCACAAAAACATATCACCATTCGTTGATAACTCTGTGTGAGTACTCCTAGTTATGTCGACCTGGCAGAACTTCTACATATTGAGAAGACCATCACTATTCCATGGAGATGAAGATGAGATGCATGCTTAGGGAAGTACGCGAGGCTCTCAAAGAGAAAACAACAGCCAACAGAGAACACTTAAGCTTAAATGTTAAATTTGCAAAAGTGGATTAACCAGAATGCATAGAGAAAGCACGGTAATAAAAAAAAAAAAAAGGAAAAAAGAAGAACGATGAAAAATTAGTCAGATATTTATGCCAATAAAAAGTGCCTCTCTTTCCTGAATATTTCAATATCTAGTCATGTTCTCAATACCTACAGAATGACCGACCACTCAATAAAGCATTTCTAAAGATTAAGCCCTCCTTCTAGCGCCAAATGTGGTGCATGCTTTTGAAATCTACAAAAGACTAAGCTTCATACAAGGTTAGTAAATCACAAATTCCTCAAACAAGACCCTATGAAATACTTTGCAAATGCTTTAAAAATGCAACAAAGGATGAAATACAACTAAAAGCATTATAAAAGCAACCACAAATTACCTATTCCATAGTGGATTGGTGTCACATGTGCTAGTGACCCTTTCCCAACCCCTTATCAATAGCTAAAATGATGAAGTGCAATGGAGATGAAGAATAAGATTATTTCTCAAACCAAGAGAGTAACCTTGCATAAAATTGTGGAACCTATGAATGAGGATTAAGCCTTCTTTTATAGATTTTGTTGATGAGAGATTGGCCAAGATGGTGAATGTGGGACTAAAGATCCTCCAATGAGAAAATGACACTTGTCAAATGGTGAGTGGTCAATGGTTGTGCAAGATTTGGGAAGAGTGCCCATGAGAGGGAGAATTTGAATTCAAATTTGCAATAAATTTAGAGAGGGGGACAAGAAAAACAACAATAAATGCCATGTTTGACTTGTCATGTTGAGGGAAAATGAGGTTTTTTAATAAATCAATAAAATTGATTTATTGTGCAAGTGGAGATATCTAGAGAATGCAAGTGGGATGGGATTAACATTTAATCAAGGTTAATTAGCTAGGATGATGATTATGCTGATTTAATGCTGATTAGGTGAGTTGACCTTTAGGATTTAAATATCTGATTTATTTAAATCAGAAAAGGATGAAATATGGATTTGATTAAATAAATGTTTGATCTATTTAATTAAAGTGATGATGTTTGATTTATTAAAAGGCTGATGATAATGTTTATTTGATAAATGACCTTAGGAAATGAGATTATTTAATGAATGGATGAAAGTGCACCTGATGAATGGTCCTAATGCGACATCTAATTTGACTGAATCTGATCGAATGCATAATGTTAATTTTGCATGTCTACACCACCCAACCCTTGAGATTAGCTAGACTTAATGGTGGAACAATGTAATCAGACACATAACTCATTTCCTCCAAATTTATGGGTGCTAGCTGGAATTTTTTTGCCACCACTTATACAAGGCCACCACCTTGGAACTCCATTATGACTTTGCCAGGCTAGAAGAATTTACTTTCTCTCCTTCCTTGTGGTTGTGTGTTGCTCAAATTTGCCAACAAAATTGATTACTAATATGGATACAACTTGGGGATCCCAATTTAAGACTTACCTTCATTGGCTCAAAATTAGGGATAAAATTTTCAAGGGTTTCTTTCAATCCCTTGAGCTTTCTTATCTTCTCCAAAAATTAAGCACATAAAAAAGGGTACTAATTTCTCTTTGAAATTCCCACAATTATTCAAGCTTTTATTCACCATAAGCAATAAGTTTCCAAGCTCAAGATCCTCCCTATCTTCAAAATATTCTCTCCATCAACGTGAGTGTTGTTTGAAATAGGATCTCCACTTCGCAATGGGCCTTCTATGATCATTGTCTATGCTTGGTGGATCTTCCCTTCCCATGGTTACAAGCTTAATGTGAGGTGGATCTTCCCTTCCTATGGTTACCAAGCTTAAGTTGAGGTGGAATCTTAATGGGAAGTCATCACAATTAGGGGGTTATTCATCAATTTATCCTCACCTTCCTATGGTTTCCAAGATTAATTTGAGGTGGAATCTTAATTCATCTACCTCTCGTTGGAGATGCAGGTTTCAAACAATTTAGGTCACTCTTGTTGAACCTAAACTATCTTACTTCACCTAATGTCTTCTCTACTAGGCTCTCCCAATGGGATCTCAATTGTGTCACTTAGTTTTGCTAGTTCCCTATTTTTCTTATTATGGCCATTTAGGAACCATCAAACATATCTTTTGGTTCTATGTTTGGGTTGGAACCATAACTTATTTCATCCATCATCTCTTAAGCCTTTTTCATGAAATATGATACTTTTGGGTGACTAGCATTGGGTTCTAGATAAATACACCTAGATATGGCATACTTTCTTAGTTGAGATACTATTTTCAATTTGGAAAATATAAATTATACTTTATTTGTTAGTTTATATGTGGATAAAGACTTTTCCTTGTATGTTGAAGTTAGTATATATTTTAGTGTTATGTTACAAATCTAGATCCAAGCCAATAAGTTGGCCCTAGAGGTTGCTCACCTATAAAATTTAATTGTATTGGGCTAACACCTCTTGTATATTTTCTCATGTACCTCCCTCCCTTACCAATAAAGATGATTCTCCACTATAGGGGCATGCATCTCTATCAAGTGAGCATCAATGAGATTAAAATCATAGTTCTAGATAAGGCAACCATGGTTCCCAAGGCTCTCCACATACTTAGAATTGTGAGTGGACCCCTCCACCACATATACATTCCTTTGTTTCTTAGTATGGTCATTCTAGTTACCCAAACAATGGAGAATTCCCCCGCTTTGACCTTGCCAACTTGCATGTGCATGCTATTTTTTCTAAAACGGTATAAAGATCAAGATGACACTCTCATGCACTAGAAGCCCATTCCTAATGGACAAGACCTCCCAAATGTTTGGGGTCATCTACTTGATTGTGATCCCACCTTCTCTTGGTAATATAGCAATGGTAGCTTAGCAATTTGATCACTATTATTTTTGTCTTTTTTGTTTTTTGGATAGAAGTATCAGGGTGTGATTCTATTCGAACTACCTTTGATGTGAATTTTGTATTTTTTTTTATATTTTAATATAAAGTGTAACGCTAATCATCATAAATGGACATAAGTCAAATGGATTCAAATCACACATCTAATTAACCACTTCATGATCTCTAAGGTATCATAAATAAATGTATATCTCCTCTATCTAGACTTTTAAATGCACATTTATCCATATTAACTCTTACTTTTACTTGACATCTCACATGTAATTAAGGAATCTACACAAACATTTAATGGTATAATAGTTGTCTTTTCTCAACCATTTTTATAAATTGCAAAACTATACTTATTTACAATTTTAAAATTTGCATTGATATATTTACATGGATACATTTATTTGTGTTATATTTTCAATATATTTTATTCATATTTATTATGTGCAGAGATTTGTGCCAATGTATTTTTATAGTTGTATATACTTAAATATAGTTTTATATGCATATTTAAATATGTATCTATAATAAAATTACAGTTATTTATAATTTTAAAATTTACACTTGATATATTCACAATCTCTAAATTTATTTTATATTTTCATATTAATTTATACAAAAATATATAGAAATATATTTTCCACATAATGAGGAACCACATGTTGGTTATAATAATTTATTGTTAGACATATTTTTTTTATCAATGAAACTAGCTTTAGGGAGCCATACCCTATATATTAATAACAAAATTTAATACTACATCCATTTGGCTACTCCTCAAGAGGACTGTCACAATATTCGAAAGTTGTGTTAATACTATTAGTTTATTAACCATATATAAAATAGAAACAACATTTATATTATCCCTCAACTTTTCCTCATCTTGAATATTCTCCCCACCTCTCTCCATGCAACCATATTTGGAATCCTTTCAAAAAGCAGAGTGAATCACCAATAGAGTTTTGATGTCGGGGAAACACCAATAATCATTTTTATAAATATATCACTCCATTTTTCTTTTTAATTATAGGAATTATCATCTTCACTCAGTGCTCTTATAATATATTAAACCCACAAACCAAAGTAATGGGAGTTGATTTGAGTCTAATTTCCACTGTCATCATGAAACCCTAGCTCAAGTACTACATCATCCATTAATTTATTTACCCCACCACACCATTGGTATTCAATAAACACTTCAACCACCTTTTGAATTTCCTCTTTTAATTTCCTTGCATTCAAGAGCATTGCTAAAAACATAGAAGAGAAATTTGTATTAACCTTAAAATAAAAATAACAACCCTAAAGGAGCCAATTATACTACTTTTTCTAATGATTATACCATAGATTGAGTAGAAGGAATCTCTTCCATAAAAAATACAATCCTTGAATGCATAGTCACAATATGTAGGGAAAAATAGTATCCAATGATCCCCTTCTTAATCAAGTTCAAATTATCATTTCCAATGAGCCCTTTCCATCTCAAGATCTAGATATCTTCCTTCCACTTAACAATCCATCTCCATCTCTTTCATGTCACCTCATAAGTAAGGTATCCTTTTCACTTTTTTCCCATCCAATGATCCTATCCCATAGAAAGATCGCATATCTTTCAATCCATGTAGTGCTCCCCTCCCACGTCAAGATCAAAATATCCTTTCATTTCATGATCCTACTCCTCCACAAGATTCCAAAATCCCCATCTAAACAAGACAAATAAAAAATGAACAAAAAGGTCATCCAAATTGACTCATTCAAAAGCTTCATCCACCCATTAGGTGTCCATTCCATCGCATATCCCTCATTCCATCCAAATAAATCCTTCCTTATCTCGATCTTGACTATCCTATCCATATCCTTCATCCTATCTAATCCATCCCCTTACCCTTGGTACTTTGGTCTTGGTAAAGTTGGGGGCAAACCTTGTCCAAGTATATTTTAGACAATGTAAATCCTTACAATCCATGTCCTTTAGGCAATATCCTTTTATGGATGAATAATCATTTTTTATCTCATATCCACAATAACAATACCTCTAGTAAAGGCTATCTCGTTCTTTTGCAGTATAATCTTGGAGGTCTCTTCTCCTATCATCCACCTATCCATCTATTACAACATATTCAGTCCATCAATCCCATAATAAGTGATCCTATACCTAACTGGGGGCATCTTTCCCTTGACCTAGGTGTTCGATTGGATTCTTGTATCTTGAGATCATATGCACATATCCTAAAACATTGAGCTTTGACAAAAATCATAAGCAAAATGAATTTTAACTATTGAGCTGGATATTTGGCTTGCATAGCTTGTAGCCTATATTTTGGTATAAATATCAAAATATTTTCATGTTCTAACAAAATTATCTTTCCTACGATGGGCATTATCAAAATATAATTCAGGTCTTAATGGATGTATCCTTCCTACAATGGACCTTATCTATCAAAATTGAGCTTATACTTTTGGTAAGAGATATGCATGCTAGATGTTGATTTTGTTTCTCGGTTGGTTTTCTTTTGATTTCTTGATTTTATCATTTCTATCCCATTTGCTCAATGAAATCCTATCTTAATATTCTTAGAGAATCTTAGGTCATAACATGAGTGTCTTCTTTATGTGCATGTTTGACTTTATTTTGTCTCCCATTTGCTCAATGAAGGCTAATATCTTAATGTGTTTAGAGCAGCTTGGGTTTAAACATGAGTTTCCTTCTTCTCATGTTTGCATATGTGTTATGTGTATGGAAGCTAGGTAAATAACAAGTGATATCCACTTGCTAAGGTTCCTCTTCAAAGTAACAACAAGACTTGTTTGTATTTGTTTGTTGCTTTGCATCTTTGCATATCATCTTTTTTTTGCATCTTCTCTTTAATAGGTTTCATTTTGATATTCGATCCTTGGTGGAGATTGGTTTCATGGAATTCATAAGTGCTAGTATGCATTATAGTATCATAATCATAACATGTGCATCATAATAATAATTTGTACACATTTACATAATTACATCATAGATAATCATTATTATCGTTAGCTCGACTAGAAAATTAGTTTTCCTAGTCATTCTCTTGAGGGTGCATCATATCCTTCATCCATTAGTCTATTGGGGCATGTTGGGGCATATTATAAATATATTTTTTCTTTGAAATAATGCTTTAAAAAGCATTGTCTCAAAGAGTGGCAAAATGTGGACACCTAAAAATGGCTAATGCATTTTTATCTTGTCATTTCTTTTATCCATGTTAATTAAATATTTAATTATGCTAACATTTTCCTCTCTTTATCCATAATAATTAAATATTTTTTAATTATTTAATTATCTTGATCTTTTTATCATATCTATATTAATTAAGTATTTTTTTATTTAATTAATTCATCTCTTAGATCATTCCCTCCAACATTTATTTAAAATTAAATTCAAATTTATCTTTGGTCCTCTATAATTAAATAATTTTTAAAAATCATTTAATTAGCTAACACTCCTCTTTAAATAAATTAAAAATAATTTATTTAAATAAAATATTTTCCTCTATAATTGAATAATTTTTAAAAATTATTTAATTAGCTAACACTCAACTTTTAAATAAATTAAAATAATTTATTTAAATTAAATATTTTCTTCTAAAATAAATAAATTAATATTTAATTATTTCTCTAAGCTATCATTTGAACCCTCCATCAAAATTCAAAATTTGGGTCTTACCCTGTCTTGAATTTTCCTATCCATTGATCTTGCTAATCAATCTCCACCATTGATCAAATGTTAAGTGAAGCATATAAATAAGAAGCTTTCATTTCATTCAAACCCCCTAGCACTTTTATTGCCAAGATCTCTCTAGTAATTTTATCATCAAGATCTCCCTAGCACTCTTGTTATCAAGCATTATCAAACACTTCAAGCATTCAAGTGTTCAAGCACTATCAAGCATTCAAGATTCAAGCATTCACACATTATCAAGGGCATTATCAAGAGCATTAAGCATTCAAGCATTATCAAGTATTTTATCATTTATCAAGCATAGGTATTATTTATCTTTGAGCATATCATTTATCATTGTGTCATATCATTATTGTTCTTTCATAGTTTGTTACTTTGAAGAGCAACCGAAAATGGAGCAAATCAAGATCTAAGCTATGATGACTTTTCTTGTTATTTAAATTTTATATTTTAAGCTAAGATCTTGTTTGTTTGTGATAGTGTGAGTTTTGCATTGTTGATATTTGTGATCCACATTTTCATCATCCACAATTTGAAAGATTGATATGAGGATGTATGATAGATTCATTTTTAAACAAAATAAAAATTAAATAAATAAAGACTTTATTTAAAGGAAGTACAACTTCATTTTTTGTATGAGAGAAGAAAATTATCCATAAGAATAAAAATTAAGACTCTAACTCTAAATTGAATAAAGCTTAATAATCTCATATAAAGAAACAAAGTACAAATATTGTGCTAAAATAATTAAAAATAAAATTATATTCAAAAACTTATGTGCTCAAAACCATGCAATGGTTGTAGGCTTTTAAGATACCAAAACATTTAACAGATGTAAATTACACCAACAACTAGAAACTAATCGTATTTATAATAAATATAACTTTTAATCATACTAGTAATTTTTGCTTAAACTATAAAGTCAACATTAATAAAGTTAGTTAACTAAAAAAAATATGGACAAGATATTGGCATAAATGGTCACTAGACCATGCTAAATTATTTGAGAAATGCTAGAGAATTTAAAACAAAGGAGTCATTGTACTCATCAATGAGATATAATTGATTGGTGAGATGTAATGTCTTATCTTGTATTTGTGGACTGTGAGCCCCACCCTCCAAAATCTTCAATGCATCCACAATACTCAATCTAAATGCCACCATTACACAAAAACAAGGAATAGCCACCAAAAATAATCTCTCCATTATGCTCTAAGCACCATCCTTATGGTTTTTGCTAGTTATAACTTGGAAAGTTTTACTTTCCTTGACAAGTGTCCATGCCCAATCTATTATTAAGAAAGTGTTATATTGAAGCATCCAAGGATTTTCTACTACCAGTGATCTCAAGCAATATTGCACCAAAGCTATAGATGCCACTCCCCTCTATAAGTCATTCATAATCAAGAGATAAGTGGACATATGCCCCCTTCTTGTTGTGGTGAGATATAATTGATCTTGTGTAGTCATCTTGGTAAGCTCAAAATAGATAACACATGTATACATTATATCATCTACAAAATATTATTTGCCTTGATATCATGAAAAGACAAACAATCAATACTATACTCATAATTTTTGCAATGGGAAGAAACAAAATAGTCTATTATGAATATTTGTGAGGGAAATGTTTGTTATAAAATGATATGTTGGAGATCCCAAGAGCCATTTGTGGTAATAAAAATAAAGTGTGACATTTTACGTGTGAAAGGAAAACAAAAATGTAGGGTGAGCTTCTTAAAACCATCAAATCTGGTCCTTAAACTAGAGAGAAGAAGGAAGCTTACACAACACCCATAAAATTGTAGAACAAAATTTGTCACTTGGACCTCTTGTGAACAACTTTCTTATTGTTATAATATGCACTACATGTGAAAGTTTCAATTCTCAAACTTAACAAAAACAAACTTTATTTTAAAAAGTGCTAAGAACAACAATCATGACTCTATTCTAAAAATAACTTCATAATAATATCAAAATAGATAATATTTTTTTTCCCTTTGACAACCTTGAGTAATGTTATTTACGCCGAAGGCGTATCCTATTTCAATAGAGCAAAGCTAAAAAGTAGGATCGAAGGGTTGTTATGGTCTGTCAACCATTGATTTACTTTCAACCCTAAAGCGTTTGAGCATCATTGATTTCCTTTCTTGCTATCACTAAGCATACTAACTATTGTTTCTTTATTAATTAAACAGTAGGACATTCTATTGTGGCAAAACTATGGGACCCACCGCCTGGCATGGTGGCTATAGATTTGTAGCATTTGGGCATATGTTCAAAATGTCAGGGAAAAGGTCATATATCCATTCCAAAAGTATGAGTAGACCAAGTTGAAAAGGGAGGGCAACTTGTATTTGAAATAAATGTTGTCTAGCTATTATTATTAAAATATATTTAAAGTATTGTGATATTAGTTAAGTATGAATAACAGAATAATATGAATCAATTAATTTTAATGTTGGGCAATATTATTTATTTAATTATCATTTTGAGTAAATTATTTTTTGTTTAAATTAAAATAAATGTTAATTATAGAATAATAAGTTTATTTGGATAATTTTAAAATAATATGATTTTAAATTATCCTTGCCTTCGTTTGATATACATTGGCATTAAAATTGTTTGATAGGTGGGTACATTTATCTAATATAGATTTATTTGAAAGAGTTATTTTATATTTTATTTAATATAATATTTGATTTATAATTTGTTTAAGGTAAAATTATTTATATTTATATATATATAATTTGATTTATAAGTTTATTATATGAAACGTGGATTATATTTTAATAATAAATTATAAATTATAAATAATTTAATTATACTTATTATTATTATTATATATTATATTTTAAAAAAACTATTAATTATATAAAATGATGAAAATTAATAATTAATAATTATTATAGTTGTATATAGTAAAAAAAATAGATTAGAATTTATCTTAATTGACTTTCCACACTTCTTCAGCATACCCATTGCACACTAAAGTGCGATTGCTAGTTATATTAATTTTTTAAATTTATTTGTTTCTATTACATCTTTCTTACATGAATATAGGTTCACATGTTACTTTTAAGACTTTTTGATCTTGTTGCTTGTTGTGTCAAGCTAAAATATTTGACTTGAAAAAATTAAGAGCAAGGTCCCATGTCATTGTTTAATAGTCATCACATTATGAGATTTTTGTGGAGCTAGTGGTTTCATAATTCTTTTATTTTTTTAGTTATTTTAAACAACTATTAAATTATATTTTTATTAACCACATAAATTACGTTCGTAGGGAAACATCTGGAGGGAAATGTTAGAAAAAGGAAGGAAATGCGTGTAGTCATTTGATATTTTTATTCTGTAGTGGTCACATATTTTCAACCCCACTTTTTTCATACCTAATTTTCAATCCCTAAACTATGAGTTCCACCATCATGAGAGAAAATTTCAAATTATTATTTTTGCTTAATTCAAAATTTACGTGGATCAAAATATTGCAATTCAATTGGTTGGACACAATTGGTGAGGATAATATTGTGTTTCTTGATTACACCATCCACCAAGATTCAAACCCCTAAAGAAGTGATTAGGCCAACTTCAACCACTAATAACTTATGGATGAGATCCTCTCCTCGTGACTACTTAATCAAAAAAGACATTTGATTTAGATATATGCTTATTCATCATATCATCATCTACTTATTCAAAAAAATACAAAAATATCCAATCTATATGATTCAATTATTTCTATCATTTCTATCAAAATAATTTACTAATAAGAAATGTCCATATACCTAATACAAAGAAGAAATTCGATATAATACAAAGATATCAATATCTATGCAGCTCTTGCATGGCCATCAACACGACTTAAAAAGGCAAGCTAATAATGAAAAATCATGTTCACAGGGTAGCCTTAAAACAAAAACTTGCTTTTCTTTCAATCGGTGCCTCCCAGCAAGTAAATGAATGAGCAAGTGGAAACAGTTAAGCGCAGAGGGCGACCTCCTCACGCCATACATTTCAAGAACAGCATGGAGAGCAACCGTTTTGTTTGTGCCTATTGCACAGCAAGTCTCGTGGTCGCCAGTTCGAATCACGCCCCACTCTATCCAAACGCCTTTGCACGGCTGCCTGCCATTGATGTAACATGAAATTTTACTTAATATCGTTTTCTGGGGCCTGGAGTACTGACTAACAGCTGCAGCAGACGTACGCCGTTTAATCTTGAAATTACCAGTCGTAGCCAGTACTGTTATAGCAGTCCCTTTCGCTGAAAAAACAAATATCTTGCCGTCTACTGCTTTTTACTCAACATAAAGAATTCCCAAAAGTAGGGTAGATCACCTGACAACATTGGCTATTTGGCTATGAATGGAGAAGTTAATTTCTTTATGAAAGCTTTTAATATTAAGTATTAGTAATTGTGACTTTAAAGTTGTTAGTGTAGTACCGATAAAAAAATGATTTAATGTATAATTATTGGTTTGTCGTTTTTTTGGTTTTTATGGACACCTCAACTAAAAAACATGTTGATGTGGCATAATATTTGATAATATGAACTTGAAACCGTTATTAATAGTCATTGCCAAATAAACCACTATAAAACAGTGAGAGTGATTTGAATATTGGTGAGAGGTACAAAGAGTGCTCAACTATTGCATCTTCTCCCCTAAGAGAGGACTCAATAGATAATTAAGCATTAATATTTTTTTATGGTGAAGTGGGGTGGGAAGCCTAGCTAGATTGGCTAAAGCAACCTGTTGCAGGCAAGAGGTCACGAGGTCTAACCTCCTCCTGTCCCCATGGTACCGGAGGGCATGTCGCGTCAATGTCACCGATCACGTGAAAAACGTTTACCAAGCCAATTCTTATAGTCTAAAAGAAAAATTATGGTGAAGTGTACCTATGTAGTTAATTCAATATATTAAAATAATTGTATTTGAATAAAAATTAAAATTAAAATTAATAGAACACTAACACATGTATATATGTGAGTATCTTCTTTAAGTTTACAAAATAAAAGATAATGTACATAGTTGTAATAGAGGATTGCTTGTACAAATTATGTCAATATTTGAAAATAAAATACGTAGTTTTATTTAATTAGTTACATGTGTACATTTTAAAAACTATGTCCTTTTTTAAAAGGCACAAAGAAAATTTTAATTATAAAGACAAAAAAATTGATTACAAATGAGAGATTTTGCTATGTTAGGGTGCTTGCTCTCCATGCTCCTCTTGTCTCTCTATTGTCCTTGTCACCCTTATATCATATTGTATTTTGAAGTAGGAGATGTTCACATTTATTGTGGGGTTTTCTAGTATCTTCACCTTCAATGATATTTCTTCCTTTTTATATGGCAACTAGCACAAATGGGCCCACATTTGATTTTGGGGTTGCTTTAGGATTGGATGCACATGCAAATGGTTCCCAAATGGTCATGAAAGTTAAATTTCAAGGTAGTGCACAAGGTAATGTCACTATTCATTATGTTCTCTTCCCTGTTTATGATTTTGAAAATACTTGTATGTGGCTCTAAAATTATGCCCTTGTTGGATATTTTGTGGGTCATATCCCCTCTAAAAAGCATGCCACGTATCTAGGTCAACTCTACTTGGGTCTTGCATGGGGTCTACATAGAGGCCATTTGGAATCTCACAAAGGGATTTTTTCTTATTAAAGTCAAGTTTGCTAAGGTTATTTTCAAGCATGACCCCTAGTGCATTCAATTTTCATTGCTCATCTTCACCCCTTGGACTTGAGACTTTGTTGTCTTCAAGGGATGGTCTCTTCATGTTCCAACCTAGGTCAAATTCCCTAGTTTACCCTTTCCTATATGGCCTTCCTAGATTGCAACTATATCTTGAGGGCAAGTTGTTCATGTTCCAACCTGGGTCAAATTCCCTAGTTTACCCTTTCCTATATGGCCTTCCTAGATTGCAACTATATCTTTGTCAATCCTTAGAAGAGAATTTGTGTCTATATTGTGTCTATGTTGACATTTCTAAAGATCTCAAAGAGTTTATATAAGTGAAAGTGGGTACCTAAAGTTTCAACCATAGAATCCTTCACCTTAACTTTATTATCACTTGTTCTATATGCTAGTACTTAGACCAGAAAATCTATGATTATTCTCTAATCATCCAACAAGCCAAATCTCCTCGGAAGCATACCTTAGTGGCTCCTCCACCTCAAAATATGGGGATGGCTAGACCATTGTGGGTAACAAAAAAATCAACATGCAACTAGTTCAAAAGGTGTAGGCCCCCAACCTTCTGTTTTTGGACCACATACTTAAAAGTCTTTTAAGGTGATTTGAATGGGGATATTTTCATCTCTCAATGGAATTATCCTAGGTGATTACTAGACCATGATTTACTTGAATGGTAGCTAACATTATCTATTATCAATATGAGAAGAGATCCCCATCTTCTTCTACCTCCCACCATTCTTTCAAAACCTAGATCATGAGCTTGTGGAAGACGAATTGATGTAAAAAAAGAAGAATAATTATTCAACTTGTTTAGTTTGATTTTAGTCATAATATTGGGTAGACTTTACTAAAAATGATTTCTTATAGAATCATTATGGAGCTCTTGATGAGCATCCTAACAATGAAATTACCCTTCGTCTCCATTTTCCATGAATTTCATTTCATGGAATGTTAGGGATCTCATGGGGACCATAAGAGAATACATTGTGTGACATGTTTGTCAATAATTTATCAACCTTAATGTTTTGTGTTTATAGGAGTTGAAAATTGTTGGTTTCATGTTTTCTACTGTTTACCATGTAATCTAGTCAAAAGGTCACTTTATGCATAGTAACTACACCATCATGGAGCTCTTGATGAGCATCCTAACAATGAAATTACCCTTGGTCTCCATTCTCCATGAATTTCATTTCATGGAATGTTAGGGGTCTCATGGGGACCATAAGAGAATACATTGTGTGACATGTTTTTCAATGATTTATCAACCTTAATGTTTTGTGTTTACAGGAGTTGAAAATTGTTGGTTTCATGTTTTCTATTGTTTACCATGTAATCTAGTCAAAAGGTCACTTTATGCATAGTAACTACAAAGTGGAATGCGAATACCTTTCCACTTTCATTTTGCATACGTGTCAACCACATATGGTAGCCCACAAATATGACTCCACCAACTATGCTTTGTGGGTTTTATTTAGTATTAACCACTATCTTGAGGTTATTAATTTTTATGATTCCAATGATGTTGAAAAATCTCCTTGATAATTGATTGCAAATTCATTTACCACTTTTTCTTGGATCATGTGATGATTTCAATATGATTGAGATGACATATGATAATTACAAACATTTCCTTATGTGTTCTAAAAATAGAAAAAGAAAAGATTGATATTACATGCATACTACATTATGTCCTTTTTATCCTAATATTAGCCATTATTGGACCTTGGTTGTCTATGGTTTATGTGGAACAATTTGCAGATTGATAAAAAAGAATTATTAAACACCTTGAGAGAGCCATGATTTCTAAACAATTCCTCTTTTCTTCTGCAGAAGTTTACAAGATTTCAATTAAAAATTTATTAGAATTTTCCCTTTTTGAGCACCATCCAATTTGGTTTTGTATTGAATGGAAACTGTTGAGGCCGATTTGGTAAAGACTATAAGGTAATTTGTAATGAAGAAACTGGAATAAGCCAATGATTTGTCCTATATCCCATGTTTGTCCAAGAAAAAGTAAAGCTTTTATGGCATCCTCGGGTAGCACAAAAATGTCACTAGTTGAACGTCGATCTGGCAATTATGAGGCAGTTATTGTACGACCATTGTTTGTTGGTAGTGCTCTTGTTTGTTTTGCTGAAGAGCCACGGATGTTTTCCATGGAATTTAATGCATATTTTACTAAAGTTATGACAATCACTCTGATACTCTGATTATGATTATAGTGTATGAAGGTGAAGGGAAGAAAGTGGGGGAGAATCATCTCTTGGGATTTTTTGAACTGTCAGGAATTTCTTCTGTTATTATAGGTGTTCCATTACTTAATGTCTGTATGGACGTTGATGCATCAAATGTGTTGAAGAGTTTTTGCTAGTGTGACAATGGCTGAATCTAAGATCGTGTCAAAAAGAGAAGCTATAATTCATTAGAGTTTCTCTTGGTACAGTAATTAAGTGACAATGAGCTTCAAGAAAAGTGGGGGCAGCAGTATGGTTTGGACTTCAAGTGGGAGATTGTTGGAAGTGAAGTCCAACTATCACTGTCCTTACGTATTCCTCTTCCCATGCCCCTTCACTTGCCTAAAGAGTTGAATATAATTATTTTCTCATTCTTTCTGGGTATGATGAGACTGATGTAATTGAGTTGCTGTTAAGTTAAAAAAACAGAGTGCTTTGCTTTCCTTGGTGGATGTAGCCATTAATGGTGAACCATGTTAAATACTTGAGTTATCTTATTTGTCTTTGTTTATGCAATCTATATTGTTGTTCTGTTTTTATTCCATCGTTGTTCTTGTTGCACAGTTAACTCAACACTTTGGTATATATTTTTTAATAAAAATGGTTAAAAATGTTTTTGTGTTATGTTCATTTAGGAAGGGGTGACATGAATGATGAGAAGCTTATTGAATCAATTTTATGCTTGTTTTACTTCAAGTAACAAACAAGTAACTAGAATTATGTTTTATGATCATTTGTTGGTGACAATGGAGATTGTGTCAAAGCAAACAAAAAAACTTTAAATTTTTGGAGTTTTCTCTTCTTTGAGTTTTGAAACTGTAGGAGGATTTGAAGTTTAGCGAGTTAACATTTAAACTACCTACATCAGCCATTAATTTCATGCATTTAATTTCATAAATATTGTCTTGGTGAGATTGGATAACATTTGGAAGATGCTTGTTTTTGTGAAGGACGAATCTAGGAAAATTCACAGCCAATAATTCATCACCAACTGTTCACCGCCAACAATTCATTGTCATGACATATTCATTGTGTATACAATTCACCATCAACAATTCATTACTGTGGTATACTCATCGCATATACAATTAAAGTATGATTTATGATCGTAGAAAGGAAAACATTTTTTAATACATTTTATTTTATTCTAGTATACCAAATATACAACCGATATCAGTCCTCTCTATTATTGTACTATTGCAAATATACATATGAGAACTATATAATCTAGTAGTTGGTATTGTGAGGTATACCGTGCAAGTAATCACAAATGTTGATGGTCTCGTCATACTTAGCCACAACCTTTTTTATGTGTTCAGCAGAATCTCTTTACTTTTTCTTTTTTGGGTGCTCTTGGCCACTTAAATATTGTTCAATTTGAAACTCGTTTAAGCTTTGTTATCTTTTTATGCTGTCAATAAATTTCCAAATGTTTATGGTCAGGCGAGATAAAGAAGGTTTATGGCAAAGCGTCTTGGCTCAGACGAGCCGAGTTGCCGACGCCTGGGATAGTATATGCTAGGGGCCAAGGTTTTTCTTTCAAATTTTATTAGGGGTAGTTTATGGGCATCTCGAGAAATAAATGAAGAAAAGTAATGATTTCAGTAGAAATGCTTTGCAGCTGAAGTAGATTCTTTTGAGGATATTTGGTAATAATAGAATAAAATAAAATATATTAAAAAATGTATACACGATGAATATATCACGGTGATGAATTGCTCGCAACGAATTGTATACGTGATGAATATATCACAACGATGAACTACTGACATGAACTGTTGGTGGTGAATTGTTGAAGTTGAATTTTTCGGAACCTAAAGACGTATTGCAAGAGAAAGGGGATCAACAGTTGTTAATCTCAGTCTTTTAGATATATGCAGAAATGAAATATGTGCCAAGGACAAATCATATTAATGGCAATGCAAGATGGGTATTAAACTAAATGGACTAAAATACTATGGTGGATAATCTTGTTGGGTCTCTGCTTATTTTTCCTATGGTTGAGAACAGAGCATTTTCAATTGTGTTTAAAGTTGAGTTGAAGATTATTTCTAAACACTGTGTCATGCACCTTAGGCAATATAAGGCGAGGCATGAATCTATTTAAGGAGCGAGGTAACATGGATTATAGCAAGGATTATTTTGCAAATGGTTGGCTTGTGGTTTTGTTTTGTTAATACGGTATGGGTTTCCTATCTTCTCAAACTCGTGTCTTGTACAAGAATTACCAGGTGATCCAGATTGCAAAACATTTTTTTTGATATTTGATATTTCAAATAGCAATTGTACTAGGCCAAAAGAGCTTAAATAGGCGGCACATTCTTTGTTATTTTGGTATTCAAAATCTCGAATAACAAACAACAAACTTGAGCAGCAGAGATTTAACCCAAAGTGTTGTAACTAAACTTTTAGGCATCCGTTTAGAGAATTGTAGAGAATTGGAAATCAGGCATGAAGTTAGCAACAGTTCTTCAATTACTTAGCAAATGTTCTCATATTTCAACAGCACTGCCCGGGCCTGAAAAACCAAACCTACATTCTAATAAAGCAGTCAGATATATCTTTATAATGTCCATTTGATTAATTTTATCTATTATGGAGAGGGTTTAAGGAAAATTCACTGTCAACAATTCACCGTCAACAAATGTATAGTCAACAATTCATGGTCATGATAAATTCATCTCGTGAAAAATTAACCATCAACAATTCATATCATATTGACGATAAATTGTTAAAAGTGAATTTGTTGAACTTGATGGTGAATTTGCCTGAAGTCCATGGAGAGAATATGATGTAAACTGTTCAATGATATTGAGAAACTGGAATTAAACTGTAGCATGTGTTTGAAAATTGAGGGTTATGTTTTTCTTTTAAAGTAGTTAGAAACTACCTATTTTTTTATTTTTTTTGGGGGGGGAGTAAACAAATGTTGATTGTAGAAGGTGCTCGCTGGCATAGAGCTTTTAGAGAGTTGGATTACAAGTCCATGTGTCACAATTGAGACATGGAGCTATTTGTAGTTTAATATTTTGGCTGGAATAAGGGAGGAGGTTGGAAATGTGTAATTGCTTATTTTATGAAATTAAAGAAGTATCTATCAAATTTGTTTAGATCAAGTTATTTTTCTAATGGACCTATTTTGATTAGAGAACTATATATAAAAAGAAATATATTTGTATGATATTGGTGTTAAAATATAAGATTTTTGAATTAGAATCTACAATAGTTCTTAGATATAGATAACTTGTGCATTAATTTTTTTGGTGGGAAAAATAGCAAAATAGAAACACTAAGTACCGCAAAAGGGTTGTACAAGACACCTATAAGAAGAGATGCACTTTGTAAGTGACATGTCACAATAGATGAATATATGTATAATGTAGAATAGAATGTAATAGTAGGATGAGTAAGAGAAAAAATAATAGTAAAGAAGAAGTGATATAATATAGAAGAATAGATAAGGAGAATATTATAGATAGATGTATGAATGCATAATGAATACATCCAATGGAATGATGGGTTTGTAATACAAGATATATCAATAGACTAAAATTTATAAAAACCTATGTATGATGCTATGGACTATTCTTTACCTTTTGTTATGATAAATATTTTGATATAATTGTCCAATTTCGTACTATATAGATTAATCTCCAATTTTTAATACCAGGGGAACAAAACTCTAGTTGGTGATCTGCCACTTTTCTTGAGCTAATATTGGTTTTTTTAAGACCCTAGTTAGGTAGTGTAGAGGAGATTA